>JAOBYK010340799.1:0-17544 GCA_025434845.1 Phenganax subtilis | reverse complement strand
TAGAGCATTTTCACTCAAAATCGGCCATCTTTGTGGTTTCATCTGATTGAGCCGAGCGCTCTTTCCAGATAATATATTCAGCTCAGTGGTCAGACCCAGCGCTGAAATGTGCTATAGATATGTTTGTTTAATTAATTTATTAAATTGTATTGCAACATTCGATGCAGACTATGCATTTATTAAGCTGATGTATCAGCTGAGAATAATAACATTGTAATTTATTCGGACCTTCCTTATCTTCATATCCCAATGGAAGACTTCTTTTATGACACTAGGGAAGAAAACAAAACTTTATAGTAACTTTGAAGCATTATAATTTGATAGATATAAGGAAGCAACACTAGTACTTACACCACTGGGTAATTTCGTCTGTGTTAAGGACTTTGCTAAGTGTCTCCTGTTTTTCTTCAAAAAATTCTTTAAACTTTTGCTTGTCTAATGACTTTTGTAACATCTTCACTAAATGATATGTGTAAAAGATTGTAACTTCAGAAAGGAAATTTTGACCAAATGGCAAAACCACTTTACAATCAGCCAGCAATTATAACAAGCCACCACATGTTGAAAGTTTCAGCCTCCAGAACAAAACAAAAAGTTTACGCCCCGGAGGGTAATTCTGTAAACATCGAGATGATTGCCTTGCTGAGTTGTGATGCATCATGTTAATTTCCTATACTAGCCACTGAAGCGACGAAAATTTTAGGTCAGTATGATCGAAGCATCCAACTCGGTTCCAGATTGCTATTTCATGCGTTCTGACTGGTTCTGACCAGGGCCCTTACATATAGAACGCTGCAACGTGCTCTAAAAGTGCTGATCGATGTGTAATGTGGAATTAGACTGCCACGAGCGTCCTTTTCAGCAAAATTCGACCACGAGCCTGTATTCACGGCCGTTGTATTTTTGCTGTTTTTTCACTATGCATGATTTTCTGAAGGAAATTTTTAGAGGATATCGGACGAGTACTGTTTTTTAAAACGTATGATGGCCGGCTTTTTTTAAAATGTCTTTTTATAAACATCAGTTCTATGAATATTAAGTTGATTGTTTGATGGCTTCGATGGAGAGATAATTTCGCCGTGAAAGTACTGCATGTTAACGGCCTGTCCGTAGCGAGAAATTCCGGGCATGATGAATAATGTAATAGTACGGATATATCTTAGACTTTTCATGAGAATCAAAGTAAATGGGTTGCATATAAAACGTCAGGAACATGTGCAAAAATGACGGGTTAGTTGAGCGTATTTAGCCGCTAAATGGCAGTAAGAAAACCTAACAAATGCTTTTATTACGTTTTTTTCTGGTTCCTTGTAGTCGTATAGATGAGTTTATAGCGATTTCAAGAGAAATTTTCATAATAAGCGTAGCCCATAAGCATTTTTTTGGCTCAGACCAAGTCAATAAAAAAGAACTTGCTGGCAAACAAGCCAAGTTCATTTGGGGTGAGAACTTTGTACACGCCTTGAAAAACTGTTTGCCGAAAGGCGACATGATTCCCTACGTATATTCATAGAAAAACTCATATTCGAGTAAGTGGTTTTTAAATATTTATCTGAAACGATACCTTTCCTACCAATTTAAATTGCACGCCTTAATCTGTTTTGATATCTCGACAATGTTGCTATGGTAACAGATAAAAGCCCTACCGGTCGTTTCCATCTCCTGGCATCTCACATCGATCTCCGTGCCATTAGCCGATGCGCCGCCCTATATATAAGCGCCCTGGTTCTAACCACACTTTTTGAATATTTTGCAACAATGCTCTCAATTATTAGCATCATTCACTAGGAATTTCCGAGGAAGTTGGAGAAGAATCAATCGCCTTGTTTCAGTTGTTTGGTGGTTAGTGACTTCCAAGCAAGCGAAAAAGTTATTGGCACAGATCAAGAAACGTTGAAGAAGATCATTTTGAAAGATTTGACCATGGACGATTTTCTAGGTCTATTTTGAACTCATAAATGAATAAATAATACAGTCTAAGTTTGTGTACCAATTGAGTGGCAATGTATTTTCTTGCACTGAAGTTTGTTAATGTAATTCTGTATGGTTGCCTAACCATATCTTCAAAAAGTTTGGCCTAAGTTTTCACATAAAAATAGAACAAAGACTTTGATCAAGCTTCCAAACCATCTTATAGGCAGTGAATCCCAATAATAACCCAAAATTCTTAAGGTTTAAGCTCTCCTTTTTACAAAATATTATTGTTTTGTTTGTGCATGGAAGTTTTTCTAGTTCAGTTTTGTACTTGGCTAGTTCGTTTGTATTGTCATCATATCTCAAGTATCCAACTGGAAGCAAAAGTGTTGCAGCACCTTTGCTAAGAAAATTATTGTTTTTAGGTTTTAGATTTTTGTAGTTCCAGTAGATCGTAGCCGACTTGAGAAACAACCTGGAGTCTGATGTTGTCTCAACTCTTTTGTCAATGTGTAATTCTTTATGACTACTGTTAATAAACACAGTTAGTTTGTTGATTTATTTAATGTGTTAAATAAATAGATGCCCATAAAACAGAAATATATTACAACACTGTATATAATAAAATTACAAGCAACCATAATCTATATACAGTGTGTTTAAAAAAAAAACGGAGCACTGATTTATATATAGGCATTGAAAATTACACAGATGCATAAATGAGATTTTACTGAAATTAAAATTAGTGTAATGGATTGAAATTTCAAAGCCTTGCGGCTCCCATGGGTAAGGAGTAAGGCAGAAGATATTAAAACGTGTTTTGTTCAGTATTTAATTCACAACAAAAAAACGTTTATGTGCCGTGCTATTCAACATGCTCTCCATTTCGCTCCTGACACAGCGTTGCTCGTTTTTGCATGTCCTGCATTCCATTTCTTATCATATAGGGCTGCTGCCGTACATCATTCACCTCGTTGTTTTTTTTTGTCGTAAAATGTCAATGTTGCCTGGTGGAGCTTGAAACACTTTACCTTTGAGATAGCCCCAGAGAAAGAAGTAGCATGGTGTTAAATCGGGCAAACAGGGTGGCCATTCCACGGCATGACCCAGTCCAATAACACGATTTCGGAAAACCTAGCTCAAACGATCCCTAAAAGCCCGTTTACACGGGCGATTTTTGCTGCGACTTTTCTCGTGTTAGACGATCTGATAGAGTAAATAAATGCCGGGTATACTTTGTCCAACAATCTTGCTACTGCACTCGCCAGTCAACCTATTCGATCACATATGCTGAATGGAGAAAACTCGCAGCAAACATCGCCCGTGTAAACGGGCCTTAACTTGTATAAAACGATGTGTAGGTGCATCATCTTGAGCCCACCAAAAATTTTGAAAAAGGCCATCAACATGTTGTTCTTGAAAATAAAAAACAAGTTGCGGGAAAACTTACTCATTCAATTGTCTCAGATAATCAAGCCCGTTTACGTTTCTCTCGAGGAAGTAAGGTCCCACAAATACTCCGTTACCACACAGCCCGACCCAGACAGTAAGCTTTGCACGAGAGTCATTAATATCGTAGTGAAACTCTAGCAGGTTCCCTTTTGGAGCATACTCGCGTACGTTGTGTGAGTTTACCCTTTCGTTCAACAAAAAAGCCGCTTCATCTCCAATAACAACATTTTCTAAAAAATTTGCATTTTGACACTGTCTGATAAACCAGTGGGAAAAGTGCAATCGGCGTGCTAAGTCAGTTGCCATAAGTTTGAGCCTAACAAACATCTGGTACGGGTGCCACCGTAATTCAATATTTGCTATTCTGTTGAAACTTGCGGGCGAAATTCCAAAAGGCTGACAACGAACACTCACGTTCCCTGGATGTTGTTGGAGAAGCGCTCTAATGGCTTCAATGTTCTCAGCCGAACGCGCTGTTCTTTACCTCCCAGAATTACCCTTATTACGAGTATGACAGGTACCAGTAGTCAATAACTTTTGAGCATTTCGCCAGTTGGTACTTCAGGAAGGAACATTTTGGCCTGGAAAGCGAGCACGGAATGCGTTTTCCACGGCAGCAATGCTCGTCGTTTGAATAAAAGTCGGGACAATAAACACTCTTTGTTCGGTGGAAAGTTGAACCATGTTTTGGAAAGTGACAATCGTTTAAACTGAACAGGCATTAGCTCATTTCAGGAGAAAGACGAATGTATTCTCATGGGTAAAAACATTTTTCTGTGGTTAGGAATGACAGTCTGATGCTCATAGCAAGGGGAGAAAGGAGACATATTCGACCAAGAAAGCAATCATTCACCTTTATCCGAGGCAGCATCGCAACAATTAAGTTTCCGATAAGCTAAACTGTCAGCTGCTAGGAAATCGCATGTTCGAACTAAATAAACATAAAATTTATATTCATTTCCCTGGAAATTCTTTTAAACGACGTTTAATTATTTAAATTTTTATGCCTTATTCCTTACCCATGTGAGCAGCGAGGCTTTCAAACTTCAATTCATTGCACTAATTTGAATTCCATTAAAATATAACTTATGCATCTGACTAATTTTCAATGCCTATATATAAATCAGTATTCCGTTTTTTTTGAAACACACTGTATAACACCCAAGTACAAAAACTAAATGATGACTTTGCTAAAAAGTATCCAAATGCTGACCTAACCAAGTTTGATTTTAAAGTCATCGTTAATCCAGTCATGACGTTTGAAACTCTTACGTGACTGAGTCATACAGAACAGACCTTTCTTTGGAGACAGTCAAGGATAAATAGTTCAACGCTTTGAGCTGGACTCCTAGAATTTGGAACCCTCGAGGAGCAATTACAAGTTTAACTATTGCTGACAATGATGCTATTAAGCGTGTTGACCTACAAAGTTTTCACATCTACCTTAATGATAATGATAATTTCAAGTGTCATCTCGAACCACTTGACACTAGGTGGGGGAAATTCTAGTGGTGGGGTGACCAAACCAAAGTTTGAGTATTTAGAAGGGCTTTATTTTACAAGTGTAGTTGCTGCTTATGCCTTTTCTTATAAAGCTGGACTGAGCATGGAACTCATTACTACTGAAGGTCAACCTAACATTATCACGAGCATTGCAAAGTATAATTTCTACTGTCATATGAAGAGGCTTTTGAGATATCCCAGTAAACTAAGTACTTTTGTCAACAATGATGACATCAAACTCATACAACAACACATTCCCACTAGAAAGGTATGGAAATACAAACTAGAACACACTAGAAAATCACTATCGAGGTTCTTACAAAAGCATGGAAGATCAAAAGTAAGGAGATATCAATATGTGTTTCCAAAACATAACAAATCTATCGGTATTTCGGGAATAGGCTATGACTACATCGATAAGGTAGCTCTTAAATCAAAATCATATGGCTGGAAATCATTTATAAAACTTACTAGTGATGGACTAAAAACAACTGGACAAAACCTATTACAACATGCTATGGAAATCTGTGTTGATTGTGTACTAGGATCTTTGACAAAAACAACATGGTCTATAGTCAACAAATGTGCTAAATCAAGCCAAGCTCTAGACGTCTTTCACAAACTTGTATAAGACACTGTAGTTTAAGACGATCCTACTGTAATGATATCTAATATGAGACGAGCGATACAAGATACAAATGTCTTATGGAACACGGTAGTTAGTCCTGCAATTATCTTGATTCCGTCTGACATGATTATGTTAGATCATGCGGTAGAAGCATTTAACAACACTTTAACTGCAGCTACAGCATCTATGAAGTTTGGTAAGAATAACAATGGAAACTTGTATAATCCTGCAACTCTTAAAAGTCCTGAACCTTAACCTAGTCCTACTCTGAAAGTCTTGAGCCTAAACCTAAACCAAGCCTTGTCACTAAACCTGTGCGTCTTAATCATGAAAATCTTAAGCATTATCCTAATCCTAAGAGCTTTGGTATTACAAAAACAAATGTGTTTGAAGCTGGAAGCACACTGTTGGTATTTGGGCTAATTATAGCAAGATTTATCATTTAATAAATGACTCTCAATTATGGCTTCGCACAGCAAACAACAACAAAAACCACAAAGAAACTATACTTTGATATGTTCTCCAACGAAAAAAACATCTTCATGGGTTGGTCCTGAATAAACATTCTCTGGAAGTCCAGTAAATGTTCCTTATGTGGAAAACTTATGTAACTATAGAACGAAATTAGTTATCCAAACACAAACTTTTGACAATAATAGTACTTTGTATGGCGATACTGGCATTCAGTACAGGTTAGTACTCTTCATGAAGAACAAAACCACTCAGGAGTTTAATCTCGGAGATTCTGTTTATACAATTGGACACTACTTGGGTGTAGTCAAAGGTGATGATAACAAGAACTATTTCAGCAAGGTTAACGGAAATCACGTATTTGTCTTCAATAAGTCATATGAGTAGAAAGATTACGAGAATGACCCTAGTGAAATTGTGTTGTTGTACATTAAACTTAGTCAAATTAATCCACCAACAAACTACAAAAATTAGACTCTCTTGAGAATTTGCTTAACAGCTAATTACACTAAACAAATGACACTCAACTATTTCTATACTCTGGGAAGTATTGAAGAAAGTCCATGTATGACACCATGCCTGTTTAACTTTTCCTATGAAAGTATATAAAAAAAAATTATGCGTATTCCAAAATTTATAAGTACGGGTAATCCATATGATTCACTTTATCTACCTGTCTGTAACAGAAGGAGAAAAATAGCTTTACCTAATCTTACATTTGACAACGATTCAGTCATTAGCGATATCACTATTTTGTATTCAACTTTTGCATACATGAAATCTGGTCATCAAGAAGTACTTAGTACGGCTATACTCCAAAAAATATTGAAGAAAGTCCATGTATTACAACATGCTTGTTTAAATTTTCCCATTAAAGTATATAAAAAAAAATTACGCACATTCCAAAATTTATAAATACTGGTAATCGATATGATCCACTTTATCTAACTGACTTTAACAGAAGGAAAAAAATAGCGTTACTTAATCTTACATTTGACAACGATTCAGTCATTAGCGATATCACTACTTTGTATTCAACTTGTGCATTCCTGAAGTCTGGCCATCAAGAAGTACTTAGTGAAAATAACAACAGAAAACGTAATAAAGTTTGGTGGTAATCAGGTTGGGCCATCAGGGATTTCATTTTAGTTGAAAGATCAGGTTTGAGACATAAATGGCGTCATAATGTTTTGGGAAAGTGGTTAGAAAAAATTTTGGAAATGAATCTAATTTAAACATCTCAGTTAAAACAGTTACAAAATAAATTATTCATTAAATAATTGGAGACCACACCATAAGTCGAAGAAACACCTATCCCACAAACTATTACTACACAAACAAAAGTTAGAGATCCAAAGAAAGTAGAAGCTAGTAAAAGAACTTGCTGACATGTCTAAGCCAGCAAAAAAGGCCAAAAAAAAGATTAGAAGAACTTGAGACACAAGTAAGTAATAACAGCTGGGCATACCTACCAGCAATTGGTATAATATTTATACTTGGTGTTGGTATATTTTTATACGAACTGCAAACCAACACCTAAGAAACAACAGCCTCTTAGCCCTATATATGAGGAACCTAAACCAGAACCCAACTTCGTCAATTATGTTAAACTAGATACATTTGACTAAACCATAATAATTTTTACATATGATAAAAGAGTGCTCTATCAGGTCAAAAAGTCCAACGACAAAAAACAAGAATATACTAATAAAATTTATAATGGAGTTGTGTTGATAGCTTTCGCTTTTGTTGTTTCTTTGCTAAGTAAAAAAGCACTTGGAGAACATCTAGGCAGACCTCAAAATTTAAATGCAATATTAAAACTTGCTGGGTCTGTGCTGGTTGGTTCATTAATAGTAAAATACCTTGAGGACAGTAAAAGTATTCCTGAAAAAATTACTAACTAAACGTAAAATAAATGGTATCATCAGTAGCTGGTGGAATATTTAATACACTTGCTTTTGCAGGTGCTGGGTTCTTATTTAGTAAACTCAATCATTCTGATTATGAAACAGCAATAAAGAGACATAATTTAGCTTTGTAAAAGCTAGCTTTTGAGAAAGGAAAATGGAATGAAAAGGAAGTTGCTAGGAGAGATAAAATAGCTCGACTTGGAAAGGAATTACTAGATGGTAATGCAAACATTAATACTACAAATGAATACAACATATTGCCTCTGATGCAATGGGTCTAACGGGGTGTTGGGTACATGGTAAGACATTTATGATTGTTCTAAGTTTTATAAAATAAATTTTTTATTAAATAATAAAAGAATGAACCCAAGTATAAAACAACTTAGACAAAAAGCCAAAGACTTGAACATTACAGGTTATTCAAAAATGAGCAAAGATAACGATGTGATGCACTTGGTATTGAAAGGCTTCCAAAGAATGAGAACTATGAAACTTGTTGAACAGAACAAATAAAAAAGCTTCGTCCTGTAAAGTTGGTTTATTTAAATTCAGGTTGGATAAAGTCCGTTCCAAGCATAGGAAAAGCCCATAAATTATTTTATATAAACTCTAGAAACGTCAAGCAGATTTATGATTAAAATGGTAAGTTATATATTTATGGTGATGCATAGAGGATCGAATTTCATAAACTAGACGAGGACAAACGAGACGTGGGAGATTCAACACCAAGACCCAAAACGGTATAGTAACATGATACATAGTAACCGTCTGCTGACACATTCAGGTGAGCTATAGATATTGTTACACTCCTGTGGGCTTATCAAAATTTTATTTTAGTTTTAAAAAGTGTGAATTTTCAATACCCACAGGAAGGTAAACTATTTAGGATGTTGTTGCTAAGTTACTTGAAAAATGTAAACACCGCTTTTTGTGGTTTTTAAAGGTTAGTCGTTTAATTTATACTGCTAATCGAGTAGTGCCCAAAAGATAATGTATTGATTCCATCAGCTAGTATGCGTCTTTGGTCATGGTCTGAACTCAAACAATCTTATCAGTTTCCTCTTTGTATAACTCATGTTTATGTGATCATATTACCCTCATTTTCCTACGTTTCTTTTTTCCAGTAAGTAAACAATTCTTCTAGTCTTGGAGTCTCATATCTTTCTTAATTACAGATTTCTTTACGCCTTTTGCTTTTTTGTCAGAATTACCAAAAGAGTCTACATAGCTATAACACCTGGACCTTAAGCCTACAAATACTACAATTTGTTTTCCAGAAAGTTCGTCTTTGAATAGTCCAGGCACTTTCTTGTTGATATATGGTATCTTTGGATTAATAAACTTGCTTGTATCAAACCTATTCTTTAGGTCTTTAGAAGTGTCTTTGTAATAGTCATCAGTCGTAATTTCATATACTAACTAATGTGTATCTGAAAAATAATAGTTTTACAGAGTCTTTGAACTTGGGCTTTATATAGTCCTTGTGAAAGGTCATACATCAAACTCTTTGAAATTTCTAAGATTGACATTCCAACATATAAAGGTCTGTTTAAAACTAGCTTTGTTTTGAACAAATTCACTGCAATTAAGTTTTCATAAATATTGTAGCTGATTTGTAGTTTAGTTTCTGAAATAGTTTTAGTGCTTTCTCGGGTCTAGTTACTAACTGAACATCAGCTCTATTGCAAACATTCTCCAACGTTTTACCATAGACGGAGTTGTTCATCAACTTAAAAAGCCCTTCTCAAACTTGGACTTGCAACTTGCTCTCAAGTTAGTATTGAGTTCTCTATAACACCTTAACCATTCAGATTCATTGGAGCAGATACCTCTAAGTATCTTTGTCAACACAAAGCCTTTATCTAAGTACCATTTAAGAGGCTCGTGATGCACAACATAATTTAATTTACTATTCAAAGTAGGAATTAATTTCCCAGCTTTAGTTCCTTCAATTTTTCCTTTTTCGGGAGCTAATGGATAGTAGTTATGTTTGTTATGTAATTCCTTGGGATACTCTAGATCAACTTCTATTATACAAGGTATATTTCTCTAAGATAAAACCTCTTTAGCATTGATCCACTTAAAATTATTAGTACGTACTTTATTTATCATTGCCCAACCGTATAAATTATTTGCATCTAAATAAAGTATATATTTGCTTGGTTTCTCTGGATTTTTTTTTTTAAACTCTAATATGAACCTTCATCTGGCACATATGTTTTCACAGAGACGGGTAAACTACAATATTCCATTTGTTTATCCTGTATGCCTTGTTTTTCAAAGCTATTTAGACAGCAATCACATATAGATTTTCTATGATCTTTTTTGTAATTTGACTACTCACTAATCTACTCAAGTTATTAATTCCACAATAATGTCTGTCTTCTAACAATAGCAGTCTTATATTTGCTTCCTGTACTGAAATTCTCAAAGGATATATTTGGTTTGTATCATGTCCAAATAAACTATTTTATATAACAGCATTTTGTCTCTCAAACTTATCAATTTCAGTAATCAGAGTTGGAAACTTGGTGTTTTTAAAGTTCATTGTACTTGACTTGTCTCTTAAAAATTTTGTAATTCTACCCGGATATATACTATTATTGTTTGTAAACCTAGAAATACTAACACCCATTTAAAACATGTTTGATCTGAATTCTCCGGATTTATAATAGCTTTTTATCTGCTTTTCATTTTGGGGTCTTTACTTATAAAGACCCATTCATTGCATCGTACTTACTTACTATTACCTCAAAAGTAATATGGTGTTCAAGCCGCCATCCAGAGCCTTTTATTTGATATTGTGAGAATGACCCTATAATTTTTTGTATTATTTTTTCATGAACCAATTCAAGATTAGTTCTTTGTAGGATCACTTTTTGATTACTGTGGATATGCGCTTCGTCTAAAGTCTTGTCATTTGTAGCTGGATCATTTTTTACCATTTTACAATTTAAAACAAGCTTAATCTTATGATTAATCAGTTTTTCTCTAATTAGCTATAATCAAAGTATTTTACATCATGATAAAAGCTTGTAATTTTTGCCTCATTGTTTCCATCTGTAACATAAACTTTTACATTATCTTTCAATGCAGTTTTTTTAGGTTTAAAATTTATAGGTTTAGTTTTTTTCTATTTATTCTTAAACTCCTATACTCGCGAATATCACCAGTTTTCGTATATTTCTTTCAATCAAAAACTTCTCTTTTTCTTCTATACTTTATTTTTTCCTTTCCATGAATTGCATTTTTCAGTTTGTTTCCAAAACTCTATTTTGTGTTTTGGCTTATTTTTTCTACGAAACCTTTTCTCTGTTTGTTTTGCTTTTTCCTCAAATATGTCTTGAAACCTAATTTTTTTCATTTAAAAGCTTCTTTGCTTCATTTAGGTAGTTGTATAAACTTGTTTTTTTTTCCTGATTTTGACTAAACATCAAGTTTTTTTAGCTCATCATTTCTGGATATTATTTTTTTTGCTCTTAGGAGGTTTATATTTTTATTTATCCCTCTTTTAATTAATGGAAAAGATTTATTTTTGTCAAACATGCACAATTGATTTTTAGTTTTGTTTTGTATAGTATTAGCCATCGTCTTATTTTGCCTAAAAAATGATTTTACAAATCACTTTTCAAAACCTCATTTTTGTTCTGAAAGCCTACTTTTGGTTGATCTGTATTCATTTTCGTATCTTGCTTTTATTTAGTAACAAAAAGAAAATAATTTACGATCACACCCGACTAGATGGAAATAGCCTATTTTGTACATTTTGTTTTCATGCATAAAAAATGATAAAAAATGCCCTTATTTGCGAAGCAACTGGGGGCTATAGATATACCCAATTTGAAAAGGTATAAAAGAGGATGAAAAAATGGGCCCCAACCGGCCTTTTACCATCTACTTAGTACTAATAGGAAAATTTAGAATAACGCTCAAAAAAAGTTCAAAATTTGGAATATTTGCAAAATTGGAATAACAGTCAATAATGTATCAAGACTTCTTAATTTTTCCAGAATCTAGTTTAATAGTCGAGAACTCTGTAGTAAATCATAAAGATGTCCTGTAAAGCTGCGTAGTAGACATTCCACCATAACTAATTCGACTTTGAAGTAACATTTACTGAATTAGCATTCGTTTCATACAATCTTGTTTAGTATTTTGCACCTCGTTAGTTTAGGTCACAACATCGTTTAGCTAATGCACTAAGTTATAGCAGTAATATGAGATTGCAGCTTGTTGGGAGTAATCTTAGGGGAAGGAGTTTACAAATTACAATTACAGTCTCACTTGGAACGCCCGTTTTGTGTCTTTTTAGTCCATACACAACGTGGAGTCAAAACTAAACGTAAGTCTTGCCGTTTCTTTGTTGACGTACACGATGAATCGGCTTCTAACACTATCACATTTTTAGCTTTTACCGCTCATGTAAATGTTTGGTTAGGCAAAGAAGTAAACATAAAATTCGAATTGTACTGTGTGGGCAATCTGGCAAACTCCAGTGCTCACCACCATGTGGCCAAAATATTGGGAACGTGACATGTGCGAACAGGGTAGTATTCCAAGCCATCTTCCAAGAAATGATATTTTTACTAGAATAACAGCTGCATTTTTTGAATTTGATTATTTTTAGTAGTTTTCGAGACAAATTTTTGAGAGCTTGACAAAATGAACTGAAATAGTAGCTTTTTGGTTGGGTACTTGTGGATTTTGAAAAATTATATTTTTTTTGGCTGAAATATGAATGAAATGTTGAAAACAAGTTGCTTCTCCTCAAATTGGCAGATAGGGTGTTCCAATCTAACATATTTCATCCATTCTTCGCGGATAAAAGGAGAGACTTTCGCAAAATATTGCCTTTAAAAAACAATGCAACTTTGGAATTGTTCATTTACTTCAGAACACGTTCTGCATGATTGTGCTCTTGTTTTTGATTCTTCACTGTTGACTTTGCAAACAAAATTTTTTAATGAAAGGAACTAATGAAAAGCAAGTATTTTGATTTTGTAATTTATTATACATAGACCAAGTGAGTTTTGTATTGTTGATTAGTCAACGTATTTATTTTCTCATTTCTAATAATATTTGCTAAACCATTACCAGAAATTAGGGACGAGTTGACGGATGAGACTGCTATAAAATTCAAAATGGCTTTCGTTGTTTATAAGATGCAAAGTGGGAAAAAACGTAAATTTAAAAGTATACCGGAATATATTACCCAGCCGCCACAATTGATGAATGTTTTAAAGTAGTCAAAGATTAAAAAACATATATGAACGAAGAAATTAAACTAAGTCAACTTACTTCCTGAGAAATGTGGTGAGATCGTTGGTTTGTGGCCGATATTTTTATTACCAATACATGACTTTCTCGAAAATAACTCTCAAAGTTTGAAAAATAGAGCCTGAACTCTTTGTCACATCTCAAGTACCCCGCTTGAAATGTATAGTGCAATGTTTTATGTACTTAAATTATTTGTAAACCGATTGATATATCTGACATAAAGTACTTCCAAGAGCTCTCAAGCTTTGTCAATTTTTCCCGTGTAGACGTGCGGCAAACGGTGTTATTGTTACTAGCTACAACCAATTTCTTTTCTGATAAACAGAGAAAAGAAGCTTCTATCGCCCCCATAATTGTTGTTAAAGCTTTGAACGTGTTTAAGCGAAGATCTGGGTCGCTGTTCAGTTCTCAGACCTTTCTATAACACTTATTACTGTAGTTTTTCGGGCGAAATTTAAAAAAACATGGCCGATGTTTTAACCATATACAAAAAGATATCCTTGGAATGGCAAATAAAAATAAGTACTAAGTTCTCGTCTCACTATATTAGGAAACAAAATAGTTTAAATGTTACGTTCGATCGATAGTCAAACTCCGCTGTTAATCCGCCATTTATTCCAAATCCAAAGTAAATACAGCAGGTTTTCTAAATAGTTAACACGTTAAATTACGAATATAAATACTCGTCCTAATACAACTTGTACAAATATCAACAAATTATTGATAACAGCTATCTTACCGACTGTATCGATCGTCTAAAAAGTTCAATCTTAGAGATTCAAGTGAACGAACGATTTCGCCCCAAAAACAATATGGCGTCTTATGTCACGCTTGTTTCTTCTATTCCATATTTGGGCACTATGACCATTTATAGCTTTCACTACGAAACCACTATTATAAATTGGTAGCTACATTAAACGAGGAATAACTAGTCAGCATAAAACTCTGATTGACTTCATAAAATTCCTTTAAAACTTGTAGATTTATTATTAATGCACTTTACTACAATTCCCATGTTCTGTTCACTATTTTAGCTTTCAAACAATTGCAATAGTGAAATTAATAATATGTATTTAGTATTTATTAATCCTTGTTACCCTTATAATTTTTAGTAAATTTAATATTGAGCATATAACCGATGACGGCAAGTGCAGATGCAAAATGTCCCTCATTTCTAATAATGCAACAATAACAGAGTAAAAATTTCTGCTGCCAAGTGATCACATTGCCACAAATTGAATTACCACGATTCTAAGAGGACAGTGTTTGTTTTTATGAAATAAAAATCTCCAAATTGACATTTTCGTACAAAAAACTATGTTTTTTTAGCTCAAAGCTGAATTTATATTAAAAGTTGCTTTCTAGTTAAGCGTTTTTGATGCGCACGTGCTGTTTTGTTAAAGTTATAATGGTAATAAAACCGATCTTACAAACAATCCTAGGAAGAAACGTTCAAAATTTGGGATTATAGATAACCACAGCGATGCTTATACTGGCACTTTTAAAAGCTATAAAATTTTGAAGGATTTTAACTTTTACGTGCGTGTACCTGCATGTCAAAACCGCGTAACGTTAAAGCAGCTTTAGCAAATAAATTAGGTATGCCGTTTTGAACGACACATAACAAAATGGAATAAAACTTGTATGGAGAAACTCAATTTTAGGTCAAATTTAGCTGAAAAGAGTCCGTGAAGCAACAAGGTGTTAGCATCTTGTTTGAATTGCTCTTGAAATACATCAAAACACTGAAGTTTATATTGTCTCTTAGCTGTTGCAAGATCTTCTTTACGCACGCCGAATACATTTTGCGTCTACTAGACTGCATGGAAGTTGCCAAATAAAAGCTCATCGATACGGATTCTTTGTGAAGGTAATATGTTATTGAGCATATAGTTACACTGCATGGTTTAATCATGAGAAGAATTTTAACCGTCATCAGTTGTTGAGACATAGTTTAATAATGTTTTCTGCATTCCTGTAGAATTATGCAAGAACTACTAAGAATTTTTTAAGTTCCGAAACTATGTTTCACATAACTGTTTGGCAGTTGTTTCTTAACCAGCTAGAAATGTTAAAGTCTACATGGCATACAAGGTCTCTTAAACTTTGTTTAGTAGGCCGAAAATTCTGTAGCTAATACTTGGCGTACACGTCACTGTACTTCATAAAAATATTTTGTTAACATATTGTAGAAATTCCTCGACATCGTAAATTACAATTACTATGGCACTCTTGCAAAAAACGTACCGAACAAATGAATGCAATTACATGGTTTGAAAACGATTAGGCCGAACTTCACACGTTTACCACTCCAGCTAAAAGAGAACAGCTCCAGCGTTTATGTTATCCAAAAACTTTCCCGTGTAACAAATTGTAATTCCACAGCCGTAAAGTTTGGTACTACTCGGATTACAGTTGTTGTAATACAGAGCTCTTAAATTTCATTAAAAAGACTTGAGCTCAACTAGGTTTGAGCTAGAATAGAATATTTCCGTTCGGCTTTACCCAAAAATAGACACAAAGAGAGGTTTTGTAGAGGAATTCCACCATCAGAGTCGATGTTTCAGTGATCCTTTGCCAATACGGGTTTCCTTATTGAAGGTGTTAAAATTGTTATCAATTTTGTTTGTTTGAAAACTTTAGTACTACTTTCTGCTGTAGTACTTTGTTGTTTTGTCTCGAGATAAGCTCGTTACTCTTGTTGCTTCTTTCTTACCTTTGCTTCCACTCTTGCCCTGATGAGTTAGCACTATAAGCTATGATTGGTGAAACATTTCCTAGCTTGTATTACAACATCCGATGAAACTAGCTCTCAAAATATGACTCTGGCAATTTGAATGAAATCCATGTACAGATAAAGTATTAGTTCGGTACCGCGTTAATGTGTTCGGAATAAATCATTTAGAGTGTTTTACATTTTTAGAATATTGTCTTCATTTTTTTGCGCTATATGTAAACTTTGCGTGAGATCTGTTTTAGTATACTTATGACAACCATTTCCAAGCAAACCTATAGTATCTCAAGTACTAAGACAACATTCAGCGCTAAATAAGGCAACGACATCCAGTGCCACCAGCGCGGGAAAGAAGCGTTCTAAAACAGGTGGAGCGTATGGAGCGCCATGCTCCATACGCGACGTAATCGATTTTCAAATTTCTATTGTATGCAGATTATTTTAATTTGATACAGCTTCGACGTTTGTCGTTTCAGCGATATTAAGTTCATTTCAAGCCATTTCGAATGTTTGGCTACCTTAGAGGCAAGAGAAGGAGCGTTTGGCAAACGCCAAATCGTACTGATATCGGAGAAAACTCACTTAAAAGCCTGATAAAATCAGCACATAGACTACATTGTTGGCGAATCGGAGTAGAAAGGAGACTACGAAGAAACAAATGCAGGCTAAAAAGACCAAAGAGGATACAGAAGATTGGTCAAAAAGGCCAGAGATTAGACCAACTTAACCAAAGTCAGCCAATCAGGCCCAAAAGGCCAATTGGGAGAAAATGGGAAGCACACGGACAAGGAGGCCGAAAAAACGTAACATAAACAATACTCCTCACTATAAAAAATTCTTACGAAATGCTAGGACTCGTTGAAACGCGTCCCAGAGCCACTTCCACAGATTGCAGAGGCCTGGTGTAGGACAAGGTAAGCATTTGTTACCATGGAACACCGTTATGCTACGCTGGGACCGCTTAAAACGCGTCCTGGTTCAAAGATCCTGCGTTCAGTGGCGGTGTGTCATGATAGGAACAATTGTACTTCTATAATTATCAATCGTCAGTCCCTCAGAAAGCAATGACTTTACCCAGGCCATGTTTTGAGGAATACCTGGCGCATTGTAAGAGCGTTCCACTGCAACAGCTATTTTCCACCTAGTAATGAGTTGGGTCTACAGCATCCTGGGAGTTTGTCCTGGGAGATATTTCAACAAGTCCAGGCGTAACCAGAAAATATTTCTTAGCAAAGACTCATGTTTACCAAGCGGTCCGTCTGATTGCCTGCTTCTTTTGTCCTAATTTGGCCTGATTAGCCTTTTTCCTTAATTGGCCTGACATTGGCCAGTTTTCTAGCCTTTTACACCTGCCTAAGTTTTTCCGTTGGGCATTTTTGGCGTGCATACATGTTTACTTAGCTCGCGGTCGGGCCTCGTTGGCTATTAGTACATTCTGTTTTTTAATCTATACATGCTTTAGGAGATCTTGCACTAAACTCAGTACAACAAGACGCCAGCTCTGGCGTTAACTGCGGCGCAAATGGTGTGGGTTTTGACTATAGGAGCCCTGAATAATGATTTTAATGAATACATATTTCAAATAACGTGATCGTAAGCTTACACGTAGCTGATCTGCTCGAGTATCAAAAGATTTAATCCTACAAATATTA
>JAOBYK010340688.1:0-17547 GCA_025434845.1 Phenganax subtilis | reverse complement strand
GATCTTAACTGGGGTCGAAATATTATCTAGATTTGCTTTTGCTATCCCCGTAAAAAAGAAAGACACACAAAACATGACAAAAGCCGTAAGCGAGCTCTTAAGTGAATTCGAATCTAGATTTGAAAAATACCCAGAAAAAGTTCAACTTGATGAAGGAAAAAAATTTTATAATGTAGGAGTGAAAAGTTTATTAGAAAAAAACAATATTCTTTATTTCTCCACACATTCGGAAAGAAAAGCTGCTATCGTAGAAAGGTTTAATAGAACTTTAAAAGCAAGAATGTGGAAATATTTTTACTCCAAAGGAACTTATAATTGGATAGATGTCTTAAATGATTTTGTTTATAATCACAACCATACTAAACATAGTACTATTTTAATGAAACCTGCAGAAGTAACTGAAAACAATTCGGATCAAGTTTGGTTAACGCTCTACGGACACTGGACAGGACGATATCCGCTACCTAAATATAAGTTAGGAGAAAAAGTTAGAGTAAGTAAATATAAGAACTTTTTTGAAAAAGGATATGAAGCAAATTTTACAGAAGAAATATTTGAAATAGATAAGATTTTCAGAGGAGATCCTAATATGTATGAGATTAAAGACATAACAGACGATGAGCCTATTTTAGGAAAATTTTATGAAGAAGAACTTTCTCCTGTAGATAAGCAAGACGACACCTACAGAGTAGAAAAAGTTTTAAAAACAAGAGGAAACATGGCCTTAGTCAAATGGTTAGGATATGACAATCGCCATAATTCTTGGGTTCGAAAGTCTGATGTAAAAAATCTATAAATAAATGGATGGTAAAGATTTTAATGATTTTGAATATAATGATTTTGCAACAGAAAGAGAAGAAATAGATATGAATAAATATGATAGGGAAAAATATGAAAACGTAGACGACAACATAGAAAAAGACAACATGAATGACTTGTTAGAAAATGAAACAGCTAGAGAACAAGAAACTATTTTTATGGAACCCGAAGTCGGTGTAAACGTACCAACATTTGAACCTGACGTACCCCCAGTAGAACCCGACATAGATTGGGATAATATTCCTAATCCTAAAAAAGATCTAGCTGATCAAAGAAGAATAGAAACCTTAGAGAAAAAAGATTTCTTACTAAATTTCTTAGAATTTAATGTTGTTAAAAGAGATGGACCAAATTCTAAAAAACTTATAGAAAAGTTTAATGTAAGGTAAATCAAGCAGGAAAAGTTATAGGCGGAAAATTTGAAGGTAAAAATCTTTTAATTAAGATAAATGATAAATTTTTTTATTCAATGAATAAAAAACTTACAAGAATCTATTAATAGATTTATGGAATTATCCAGAAAAGCTCAAATTGAACATCAAGGTACGACTTCAGCACAAATAGATGAAAATATAGAAACGCAGGATATGAGTAGTAATAGATTAGAAGAAATAACCTCACAAATTAGTATGGATTCGTTAGAAAGACAAAATAATGAATTAGAGTCTTATATTGGTAGTTTAGAAACTACTATGAAAGATATCTCCTTTAGTAAAGACGAGTCAACACCAAACAAAATACTTAGAACCGTAAGAGGATATCTTGACATGCCCGAATTTCAAACCACAGAAGAGAAACTAGAAAACTTAGAAAATGAAGCAAATCATTGGAGACAAAAAAAACTTCAAGAAACAGACCCAGAAAAAGAAGCTGTGTATGATACCTTAGAAAAAATAGCGAGAATGGCAGCAGATAAAATAAGACTAGAAAACGATATGAGAGTCGAAGAATCAGAAACTCGAGACATCATAGAAAAAGAAACAGAACTAAATGACCTTAATCGTTTTGAGAAATTTAAAAAATGGGTAAAAAATAACTTAGTAGGTTTAAGTGGAGTAGCCATTGCTATAGCAGGAATTATAACTACTGTGCTAATCAGTGCTAGATCTGCCGTGAAGAAAGGAGCACAAGCCACAAGTAAACTCGCTAAAGCCGTAGCAAAGTTAGGAAAAGAGTTAGGTCCTATTGCTGCTGGTGTGTTTAATATTATTAGTGGCATTATAAAATGGGGAGCAAAATGCATAAGTTTTTTAGCTCAAAACTTATGGATTCTAGCTTTAATCTTAACTTGGTTTGTTTATGATTACGCCAAGCGCCAAAGGATTGTATAAAAATAAATAAAAAAAATAAAAAAAATTTACTTATTTTTTCTTTATAATAAATGAGTACTATTTCTGAACTGAAACCAGATTTTAGAAAGCATAGAATGAGTGATATTAAAGGAAATAGATCTAAACATACGATTACTTTTAATCCTAATAAGGCTAATCCTGGTGAAGAAATTTACGTCGATCTTCCAAAACTTAATAAAGAAGATTGTCTGGTCCCAAAAGCACTTGCTTTAAAATTCAACTTTAAAAACGCTAATACAAAGTTTTGGTTCTTAAATAATCTAGGTAAAGGACTTATGGAAAGATTTTGTGTCACCGTAGGAGGAGAAACATTATTCGATAACACAGGAAATTCTACTTTTGAGATCTACAAAGATCTTTGGCTCCCCAAAAGAACAAGAGAAGAAATGTGTGACTTTGGAATAGCAAATGAAAACACGAGAAAACTCATGTCTGGTTCTGATGACGGAGCAAAAACTGGGGACACCCAAAAAGTCTCAGATGCCCTAGTCGCAGAAGTCCTAGGAACAAAACAAAAAATAAGACTTTGTAAGATCTTAGGAGATCACGGGTTGTTTTGTCCTTCCGCGTTAGAAAATAATCTTCAATATAAAATTACTTTACCTAAAGACGATAAAATTATGAAAGCACAAAGTGGAGAATCCGTAGAATGATATAGCTTAGAAAATATAGAATTAGAATATGAGAAAATTCAAAATGAAGATCTAGCTAATGAATCTATCATGGGATACGAGATAGGAAAAAGTTTAAGCTTTGAGCATGTGACTTTGTTAAAAACCGTAGAATGGGATAAAGCGAGTACTTTAGTGAATGAGACAATTAATTTACCTAGAAAAAGCATGGCTGCTGTGGTGATGCTATTTAAAAATAAAACTGTAACAGATTCGGAAGAATTTGTCTGTCCTAAAATCGAATCTATTAAAATTACGATCGAAGGAGTTCCTAATAGCGTGTATAGTCAAGGCATTAAAAATAAAGACCTCTACGACGAAGCAAAAAGACTCTTCGAACATAAAAGTGAATTAAAGTATGAACCTAGTAGTATGTCGATAAGAAAGTTTTTCAAAGATAAGTTCGCCTTAGTCGTAGATCTTAGAACGACAGAAGACAAGCTAGTGGTAGGTGCAGGAAAAATACTCTTAAACACACAAAACGGTGTTCTGTTGGAGATTACTAAAAAAGCTACGACTGCAAACGTCATGTGTCATATTTTTGTGGTAAGTGACGGACTGGTAAACTTTAAAAACCGAGTTTTAGAAAATGTTCATTATTAAGACCTTAAAATAAATGGGAAGCTGTATATCTAACTCAGAAAGAATAGAAAGAATGATTCCAGATCCTAATAACCCAGGAGAAATGGTTAAAAAAATAGAAAAAAAAGGTTCTTGTGGATGTACCTCTAGACTTGGAAGAAATGGAAACAGTCTTAAATTTAATGCATCTCTTGATTATAATAATACGACTCTTGAGAACGTAAAAACCTCTAAAAAATCGTGAATCATTTCCGTAGATTTTTTAAAATGTATAATCTAAAAAGGTTATACATTTTTTTTTCTTCTTACGCCACGAAGTGCTCATAAGGATATCTTAAACTAATTTCTAATTTTGCGTAAGGTGTTTTTCTTAAGGTCTCGATTATAGTATTTTTTTCTTCTTTTGAGGCGTGTCCTAGGTAGTCATCAAAAATGATGTCCATATCTTTTTTACTAGGATTATAAAAAGTAACTAAACGTGAGATGTTTTCTCTAAAAGGTTTTGCGATAGAAGTGAGTTGTTGAGTGATCACGATGACACTTAGACCATAATGTCTCGCGGAGAATCCTAATTTCACGAGTTCTGAAGTACGTTTTTTTACAAAAGAAGAGCTCGCTACGTCGTCTAAAATAATTAAAGAATTAGTGCCTTTTGCGAACTCGACAACCATTTTTATAAAAGATTCTATGTCGTCTTGGTCGCAACTTATAACGATAAAATTCTCATCTTTATCATAAGGCCAAGTTTGATAAGTGCTGTTCCACTCGTAGGTCGGACAAATAAGGAAGATGCAGTCAAAATAACTCAGCTAGTTATTTTCTAAAAAATTCAACAAGTAGTAGGTTTTCCTGAGTTGGTCATTCCTACGATAATCATATTAAAAGGTACACTAGCGCCCTGAGGCTTAGCTTCCGCCACACGCTTAGAATTACTCGAAATTTCTTTTAAGAAACCGTCTCCTTCTCGGTTTTTTCTGTTGGTGATTCTTTGTTTGGACTCAAGGGAGCTTTGCTCTCGCTTTGCGATACGTTCGTGCTTCGCCGACATTCTTCTTCTTTATTTAAGTTGTTTTCTTTATTTTCTTCTTCTTGCGTAAAAGCGTTATTTACAACATGTTTTCCTACGATCAGGGTTCCAGAAAACAAACCTATAAGAGGAATATAAGGCGTGATGTATTCTAAAATAAATTTTACGTCTTGTCTAAAAGGTTCATTGTCTGCAAGTTCTCTGCCTAGATCCGTTCCATTTTCTATTAAATTTAAATGCTGGAGGAGTTCAAAAAATTTTCCTATAGCTATGTCCGTAAACATCTCATTTGTTTTATTGAGTTGCTCGCGTTGATAGTCTTGAAAAATTTGTTCTAAAGCTTTTTCCGAAGCTTTTTTAATATAAGCTTGTGTGTAATAGCCGCCCCCTGGACGCTTTATTTCTTTTGCGGAAGCAAGTCTTAAAAGCGTTTCTCTAACGGCGACTTTGTTCCCGGCAACATAGTTGCCCTTTAAATTTTGCGTATTAGGGCCTTGCCGCTCTGCGTTTTGGTTACTCATTTATTATATAAGAAAAAAAAAATTTTCTCAATGGTGGAAAAACAGCCATGTATTGCTGTTTTAACATGTTTAACAGATAATATGTTTTGCCAAATACTACATAATAGTACTATACATATTAAATGAAAAAAGTCCGACGCGTCAGACTTTTCTCATGACTTATTTATCTATTTACCTCCAATCATTTGGTCTACTCTTCGTACGTAACTTTTTTTGACTAACATCCTCCCAACTACTTAGCTGAGTCAGCAAAAATTTGTGATGACGTCATATCTTGGAAAAAAATTAGCAAGATCAAGTGACTTTGAATGACCTTGACTTTGGGCAACCGTAATAGTAGCTTCTACTTTAGCGCCATCTTGGAAATGATCTTGACCTTGGGAAAAAAGGGCATGGTTATAGAAGGGCGTGGTCAGGGCGTGGTCATGAACTCTGCACCAAAAAGGGACTCTAAATCGCCATTTTTCTGGGCTCTCGTAATAGAAAAATATACTAATTTTAAAAAAAGATGTGCTGGAAGTGAGGTTTTCACACTACTTCTGCATAATTTAAACAACCTCGTAGGTTGAAAGGCGCTTTCTCTCTCCTTTATGTTTTCCACCTTTTCTACCTTTCCTTTTTCTTTAAGTCGCATTTGTTGTCTTTGGTGGGCTACAGTTTGATAGATCTGGGTGGTTGTTGGAAAGGCAATATTCTGTGTCTTCTTTTACTACGTACATATAAGAACTATAGTATTTATCGTGTTTATCAGGAAAGATCACTTTTATCCCGTGTTGAACATCAATGAAATTTCTTACTTTTATCCATCGTGTCTTCCTGTTAACGTTTTTGCCATATACATATGCTTTCCCCCATCTTCATGATCTTCCTCGCTGACGACCCACTGTTGTACTTTTGAACGGTAACATTCTTCCCTACGCATGGACAACTAAATTGGCAAAACCTAACCTAATAAGTTATCAAATTAACCGACCGTTGAACTGGCACTTCAGTACAACTCTCTTCTCCTTGCAATGATGCCATAATACTTGACTAAGTCATAAGCGTGTATACTAGTGCCAATATCTAAATGTCCTTCTAAAATTAGCAAGCAATAGTGTCTCATAACTGCTAGTGAATAAATATTGAAATAATAAGTTCTTTGAAAGTTTGCATGGTGATTATTTATATTTTAATGTACAGTTTTGTGGGAACACCACGTAAATTCATATATGGAAAGCTTTTGGTCCGTAAGCCCGGACTATGCACTGCTGACGGTCTGGGCTTACCGACCGAAAGCTTTGCATATACAAATTTACGTGGTGTTTCCACAAAACTATGCATTAAAAAATATTGAAATATGCCTAATTGCACAAACTGATAACATTCTGTAATTTTTTAAGGCATTACAATACTGTCTACTTGTCATGTCCTTTTAACGTTGGGTGTTGAACTCCCCCCTGCTACATCAAATACCAATATATAGAGAAATAATGCATCTTCAAAAGAGATTTGTTATATCGTGACTGAAATTATGCATACACTAATTAGTAAGTAAAACAAAGAATATTTAGTAAATGAATAGAAAGTTATTTATATCCGACAATCTTTGCCATAATACCTTGGGGACAATGTACCCTTTTCAAAGGAATATAGTTAGTTGAGCTTTTTTTTATTCCATTCTCATCCCCTCCTTCCCCCCACTCCCTTCAATGTTGAACTCATGATAGAAAATGTCTGATTTTCCATTTAGTAATTCTTACCATGGCAACATTGAACAGGGGGCCAGGGGAGCCTCAACCGACAATATAAGATAAAATTTAATAATCTGTCTCATAGTTTAATAATCTGTCGCATTGTTTTTAGCAAAAATTCTAGGTAGATAAGTAAACTTTTATTTCAACAAGTTAGCCTCTTCAAAAAGTTCTGGTTTCCACGTGGAATGTGAGTAAAAACTACGAATATTTACAAATTAATAAAACACACAAAATAGTGAATAAATGATTAACATATTAGTATAATTATAAGTTACTGCTAATCGGGCTGGCATTAGAAAATGTACAATTAAATATGAACAAAGACTATTCTAGCTTGTGCAGAGAATGAATTCCATATTCATTGTTGTCTAAAACTAACACATGTTTTAAGATATTCAGTTTTTGAATATGGAGGGGGGAGAGTAGATTCTGATGCTGGTTATTAATAGCAAAGGAAAGTACTAGAGCGATCAAAAATGTCCTTAAATTTCATAGGTGCCATATTATTTAAAACCATGTACATTAGACTGGCTGTTATCTGGGCCATCTGCTCTTGCAGAGTTTTTCATCCAAAGAGACTAAGGGCGAGACGAGATGACGATGCTCATTTTTAGGACTCATTATGACTCTGGCATACTGTTTAAAGCGTTCGCAAATGGCTGCTAGGAGTAGTATTAAATGATGCCCAGGCGTCACAGCTATAGTTGAATCACAGGTTGGAATAACGCGTAGTCGACAGATTTAAGAGTATCTTGGTCTCGATATTCTCTAATTTTTTCATGGCACTAATATTGGCTGATATTCTTTCGAAATATAATCAATATGATTCTCACAAGCCAGATTTTTGTCCAATTGAACTCCAAGAGCTTTTGTAACCCAAACCTTTTTTATTTTCAGTTTTGACTGCATCCATAAAAATACAAAGGTGTGGGTTCATTTTACACATAACTTACCTAATGACTATGATTATAAGCAAGATAAAAGTTCATTTCTGGCAAGATAATTAATGCAGAAAACAGCTCAGTGAATCTATAGTTCCTAACCTGGTAATTTTGTATCTAATGTACTCAATATGTTACTCAGGTCGTATTTAGCTACAGTAAGAAGCCCCTACCTTTTCCGTTCACAAATTTTTTCGCACCCAAAGCGTATGGCCTGGTTCTCATATGTTGCTGATACCAGCGGCTCTGTTTGTGCTTGATCATTGGAGAAGAAAATAATTAGAGCCAGACAAAAGAGTTTAAGCATCGGTGACCAAAAATAATGAACGTTGCCGATCACCGACGGCATATAAGAACCGGGCTAAAGAAGGTAGAACTCGTTCGTTAGTAAGCATGGTGTTGCTTTTTTCTTTGGAACAAAGATAACAATGACGCGATGATCCTTACTATCTCCATGCTTTTTGCTGCCCAGCATACCGCGAAGGGGACGGCTTCAGTTCGTAAACAAAACAACGCATCATAATCAATAGCTCGCTCCATGTCTCTGTGGCATTTCGTTCGAAATCTTCTTTTAGCAAATGTGATGTCTCTGGCTACTAAGATTGACGAGTTTCACGCTTTTGCCTCGCAAAGTTACTTCCACTTTCTTTGTATTACGAAAACATGGTTGAGAGATGTTATTGGTGATAGCCAGATAGCACTTGGAGACTTTAATTGATAAAGTGCGACCGTTAATCTGCATGGCACAGTGGAGTTTGTATATACAATGGAGCAGAAATAAAATGCAAACGTTTGGATAAGCTTTGAAAACCCTAACTTTGAGGTGTTTTGGGTTCACACAATATAGACCAAACAGGCTGTCAAAATGTGTGCCTAGCCTTGTTTTTGCTTGCGTTCATCACCCCCCAGGGGCGGATTTAGGGGTAGTCAGATGAGTCACGCGACTAAGGCAAAATTGCAACAATATTCCAGGTCAAGTTTTCTAACTGCAGTCAGTGGGAATTACTTATTAAGTTGTTTCATCATCATACATGACAACAGTCCAGTTATGAGTTATCAAATTTCATGCAGTGACATACTGAGTCCTGAGCAAAAGAGTCATAATTGTGATAATCCCCTTGAATATTGCCTCCTTGGCAGGAGATTCCAGCTATTTGATTGGCTGAGAGGGATTTTGTCTCATCTCTGCAGGGCTCTGCCTCATTTACGCTCCATATAAGCATCCTGATTGGGCAATTTAAAAAAAATCTGAACTGTTATTGTCCAGATTTTTTTGCCTCATGGCTTGGCATCCTGCAATGTTATTGGTTTAGACACTGCAATAATACATGATTGAATTTTTCTTCACCTGACTCATCAACTCATTTCGGATTGGAAATATAACACTTCCTGGCATGCATGTTTACAGCCTCTGTGAGCCCTGCTTTGACTGCGAAGGTTCAAAAGGAGTGGCAATGTCAAGAAATTATATAGGAAAATATGTCAGCAAGATTAGAAGTCCGTAAACTCTGCATTCGCGAGAAGTGATGAGCAATATCGTAAAGATATTGAAGCTGATTTCAAAAAGCTAATAGTCCCTTCACCGAAGACCCAATTACCCCGAAGACCTCTTATGTCTGTATTGAGTGCCTTCCACAACACGAGTTCCTTTCTTGGGAGAAATTTCGATGCCGAATCGGACAACCCAAAAGCTAAAAGAGCGGATAAATAGCAGGGACAAGATAGCATAGCATGGCTGCATAGTAGATGTACAATATTTTACTTTTTGGTAATTTATGATGTGTTTAAGATCTGTGTCGGAGACAAAATCTATTTAAATAATTAACGTATCATGCGGTGATCAATCAAATGAGTATTCTTGTTTACATAACACGAAGGAGAGAACTTCGTTTTATTCATGTTTTGTGAGCGACTGAACTCACATTACGATGTTTTGTTATGATGTTATATATGTTTTATTACTTTAGCGCACACTGCATGTGAAGGCAATGCGCGTGCCATACATATGTAATACGAATCTATGGTTAGTGTGGTTATGAACTTATGATGTTCTTGACACTATTAACTTAGTTTTCAATGTTAATTTTCATGCAACTTATACTTTTATATTTACACTCTTGTAGTTATGCATGTTGTGCTACACATCTAGAATGCTGCACAAAAGCTGGGTTAGTAGTTAGCTCACAGTATATGCACTTAACTTATTTCACTGAATCAACTTACGGTTTTCGCTGGTCAATTACGAATTAAAAATAAGTCAAAACTCGCATTCATCTTGACTTTGCTTAACTTTAATAACATCTTTGGTTTTCTTTGTATCACTCTACATGCAACAATCATACGTTTATGTGAAATAGTAAATCTGGTGATGATATCAGTTAATAAAAAATGCTAGTATAGTTACTGTAAATGCCATACTATTAGAATTATAATCGGAATAAAATGTGAACAATAAAATTAATAGGTGCAGTTGGAATGGGTGTTAGAATTTCGGAGTTATGTCAAGTGGGCGTGGTAGGAAGGTGTAAAGGGTTGGAATTGACTGGGATTCGTATGAAAATTGAGCAGTTTAACATCTATAATGTGGCTTGAGGGCAGGTGGTTTCTTTTTGAAACCAGTCAGTTCATTAGGTATCAAAATAGGGTCAACCATTTTGTAAAATCTCAAGGTTGCTTGTTGATATTATGTGTTTCCTAGGTATGCAGATGAGCAGTGATTTTAGCGAAAACAGTCGTGTCCGTGCTTCGTATTAAAACTTACTGCAAGTATTTCCGAAAACTGTTGCAAAGTGCCAAAAACACGTACCACCCCCCGTAGATATTTTTCGCTGAGTTGTCATGGACGGAAATTTCGACTACGGTATAAAAAATCCTGGATCCACCCTTGCACTCCCCCTTTCTTCAAACGACCACGGACTTCTTGAGTATCTTTAGAAATCCTTAGTGAAAGTCCAGGGTCTTCATTCTGGTTGTGCCATTATTAGCGTCGGCAACTTTAACAACTTAGATGTAAAGATCTCGAAGCGACGTTTTAAACTAAAGCAATTAGTTGGTAGCTATAGCACGATGCATATATCAAACATACTGGATTTAGTACTCACCGATTTGCATAAATTTTATGATGCTGCATGAGTTGAAATTCTTCCCCGTTTTGGGTATCCGAATATAAATCAATTATCATCTGCCCCAGACTGAGAACGCAAGATCTTTCATTTCAAGGAACCAGAGTACAATTGAGTAAATTAATTTCTAGACTTTGTATTATTTTAGATGATTCCCCTGCACAATAACCAATGTTGATTTGTGCAAAAAATTACACCCATTACCTGTACAATGACCAACATTGAGCGGGGGGAGGGGGGACGGGGGGAGGGATTTCTTCAACAATTGTGCCACAACAGTGCTTAGGAAACATGTTCCTCTAAACGTCGACGCATATTATTTCCATGATTGTCTAAATTTTAGAAAAATGCTGCGCAGGGATCTAGGCCCCCTTAAACCCAAGACACTGCATGGCATGCACATATTTATGTCTATATATTGCGTGTTTTTAACATGTATGATATTTTGATATTACAAGCTCACATATAGTTAATTAAAGAGAGCTGAAGATACTGATCAAAACTTAAACTTACGTAGTGTATGGCAGCAAGATTTCCTTTACCACAAGAGCTCTTTATACAGTAAAAAAGTTCACGTAGTTAACGCTTTGTTCAATGGCTTTCATTTTGATGGCTGTAATATGACTTCGGCTTTCAATAAAAGTTAAATATTAAACAGGATCAATTGTTGATTTTTAGAAAGAATTTCAAAATCACGCTTCACTTTCAAAACATTAATAACATGAACAATATATTCGTTATAAGACTTCATTCTCGGTAGCAGACTCGATAGGTGTATATTTACAGGATGGTTCTGAAGTACTGAACATGTTACCACACATGTTACTCTAAATGTAGTATCTTTTACTATATATTTCTACATGTTACTGGTTGTTACTGCTACTATTTATAAAGTTATATATATAACTTTATAAAAAGTAGCAGTAACATGTAGTATCATGTAGAAATATGTAGTGAAATATGCTACACTTGGAGTAACATGTGCGGTAACATGTACAGTAACATGTGGTACAGAAATTCAGTGACTTGGCCTTTCTCGACAAAAAGCTACCAATGGCATTAACTCGGACAATGCACATTTTCACAAGTCATCAGTCACAATGTAACAAAAATACAATGTAGCTAAGCTAGCTTCTTTTGTCACGTATACAGAAAATGATAGAAATTCTAATAGCAAACTCATTCAGGCAAAATGTACACTACATGAAGCCAGTGTCAAAACAGTCACAAACTGATAGAAAAATACTTTGCTTGTTGTCACCCACTGTATAGCCAATTCCACCCCCCCCGAAAAACAGTTCCGTTGACATACGCTATTGTATCAGGAAACAAATAGAAATAACCAATACATGAAGGGAACAGGAAGATATAGTAAGAAACTTTTCAAACATGTCAATAAAAATGACTAAGTCCCTTAATTTTTATAGACAATCATGGAAATTAATTTGTAGACTTTCTATTATTTTAGATGATTCCCCCCTCCCCCCATAACCAATGTTGATTTGTGCAAAAAATTACACCCGTTGCCTGTACAACGACCAACATTGAGCGGGGTGGGGGGACGGGGGGAGGGATTTCTTCAACAATTGTGCCACAACAGTGCTTAGGAAACATGTTCCTCTAAAGGTGTATGCATATTATTTCCATGATTGTAATTAGAAAAGCATTCCTTCTTCACTACTCCATTCTCACCGTATTATTAGAGGTATTTGCCTCAAAAGCATTGCATTCTGATGATGTCATAAAGCAAGCCGGGACAAGTTTGAGCACGTTGCATTTATATTTATTATTTGATGTAAAATATAAAAACCTGAAACAAAACAGATTTATTTTGATTTTTCGTGTTAATAAATTAGGGTATAGAACGCGAACAGAAAAGTATAGATTTATGAAGTTAATGAGGACAAAACAAATCAATTTATTTAAGCTTTCTCATAAAATAAATGAAGTTTGACTTTTTCATACATTAAATAAAGTTTGATTTATTTTAACTTTTTATACAATAAAGAAAGACGTTTTGAAAAAACATTTATTTTAACTTTTTATGCAATAAATAAAGATGTTTTGAAAAGCATTTGTTTTAACTTTTTATACCATAATTGCAGACGTTTTGGAATGCGTTTATTTTAACTTTTTATACAATAAGTGAGGATTTGAACAGCAAACCTTTGTTTTTTAAAATAAATAAGGGTGTAGAACGCCAACAGAAAACTTTTGTTTTATAGAACAAATGATGGCTTAGAACGTGAACAGAAAACTTTTGTTTTATAAAATAAATGAGGACAATGTGACTTTGGTCTTCAACTAATTAGTTTTAATTGAGGACCATTGAGTTTACAACAAAAACTCAACAACTTTCAAATACAAACTTGCTAGAAATAGCAGGCTAAATAGTTTCTAGAAATGGAGACTTGCAGAGTTTAAAATTGAATTCTAAACTTGGTAAAACAAAGACAAGCTATTACAAATATATAGGTGAAGCAAAAAACCAACTTAACAAAAAAATTAGAATTCAAAACGCTAAGGGCTAAATGAGAAAAATATCGTAGTGAAGAAAACAAAACTCAAACTGAATATTGGAAAAAAGTTAAAAACAAAGCAAAGGCTTTGCAAAAAGATATTTGAAAAGTTCGAAAAAGAGAGATATTGAACTTGAAGAGATTTATAAAAACTGGAAATATTGAAGAATATTTGACACCGACAATAAATAAACCGGATAAAAAACCCGAAGTAGGGTTTAAACTTAAGGAAACTGCAATGAAAAATAACGTTGAAATATATATCGTACACGCAAACAAAAGTATGAAAATTACTGACTTTATTCAAGATGCAAAACCGGCTGTATTAAAACTGATTACTGAAAATCTTACAAACTATAAAGTTCAAATGATTTGGAATTTTAAAATTGTTAAATTTGATCCAGCTACAAAAGATAAAACTATAGATAACGGACATTTTTACAGTAATCAAGAAATTATCTTGTCCGGTACAAATTTAGAACTTGTTTATGAGACAATGATTCAAAAAGTTATCGAGATGTTTTCACTATTTCAAAAGAATGGTTTAGGTTGGGACTTTGACTTTATAGTTCATCTTGAGATCCGTGGAGGTAAATACAATCCAATCGAAGAATCTTCTTATGTGAAAGCTCCAAAATGCATAGCTAATAAAAAGGCAATTATTAATCCTAAAAACACCGATCAAGAATATTTCAAATGGGCTGTTTTGATAGCATTGTTTACAAATAATGACAGGGCACATCCTCAAAGAATTACAAAATTCCTAAGAGAAAAATCGGCTATGTTAAACTTTAGAGGTATTAAATATCCAACTGAAGATAGCAAAATTGTTAAATTTGAAAAACAAGATCCAAATGTAAATATTAACGTATTTACACATGGTGATAATAAAAATTCAATAATTCCTAAGCAGATTTCTAAGCTAAAAGCAAATGTAAATTTGCTACTGTTAAAAACCAAACACTATATAGGCCGTATTCTGTGGTCCAATATTTTTCATTTCCGCTGCCATTAGTCTCCATCTATTTCTAATTTATATAGATGTATAGATTTTGACACGCCGAGTATGAATTTCAATGTTGTCATTTGCACAAACCTGCAGTTTTTGATTATATTGCCACCAAAGTTTACTATCTTTTACGGCTTCGAAACAAGATGGCCGCCAATTTTGCAGAAGGACTTCGTGTAATATATGATGAACGGTACTAGTTCAAGTCTTTTTCTGCGCATTTCGCGCATTTTATTTTTATATTACATGAAGTTTCCTCAAGAAGAAATGTACTTACAGCTCAGTTTCCACAACTCCTGGCCTGGATAAAATATTTTTCGTAAAACAATTTCCTGCAAAAGTAACTGAAAATTTCTTGCAAGATTTTTATTTAACTAAGAGAACAAGACTATTGTTAGAATAAAATTAAAGATTTTTAGAGCATAACTCATTAGGATAGACAAGAAAAACTTTGTGCGAGATACGGAAATATTTCCTGTAAGTAATTTTAGCGAAAAATTTTATGGCACGAGTGCTGACAGCGCTGCCGGACATTTCCAGTCCTGCACAACTTTTTGCATTGCCAAGCATGGCCTCTTATTGTTTGATTCATTTCGATGGAGAATATGGACACCTTGCACACTTCACAGAGTATGCGTACAAACGAGTTTTAGAATGTAGAGAGATTTGGAAGACACTGGATGGAAAGCAAAGAGATGTAGCAGAGAATGCAGCATGTTTTGACGATAACGAATGGCAAAATTCTGCAGCTGGTTACCACAGAAGATGTTATTCGAAGTTCACAAACAAACCTTTAATAGAAAGATCCATAGTTGGATGCGGGAAGGCACAACTGGTACAACAAGATGACTTAAAATCTTTAGATGATGAGTCAACTGTATCCTCTGGTAAGTAGGTATTACCATTTTCATTGCCGTTGTCACTATTACTGCAAGACTTTCAAACAAAGTTTCCATTATTATCGTGATTAATACTAATAGTTTTATAATGTTCTGATTTAGCTCTTTTCTATTTAGATACGACCCATGCATCTGAACCGTCTAAGAAATTATTGTGATCAGCAATAAACGCAGCAAGGAAACAAAATCAAAATATGTGTTAGCTCCTGTGTGCATCATTTGTAAAAAAGAAAAGCATTATGTGACTGAAACAGTAAGTGAAGGTATTTACTGATAAGAATGGCAAGGATATAACGACGATATTGACGGTGATTTTTACCTTTTTGATAGAACTCTTGCAAACGAAAGGTGGAACGGTTGGTGAGTGCAGAAACCATTGACGGGGGAAGACTGAGAGACACAGCTACAAAAAAGGGGATGAACGTATCCTTTTACAAATTGCTAACAAGGACTGTGTGGCATTAGAAGTAAAGTACCACAGACAGTGTTATCAACGATACACAGAATGCATAAGACGCGCAGATGTAACAAACGGTGATGAATTTTGTGCTAAATGCAAATACGAGGAAGCCTTCAACGTTTTTTGTGAACGGTTTGTGAAAGAAAAAATAATTGACAACGAGGAGATTTACTACATGAAGAAAATTGAAGCGGATATTGTCAGAACTGTTGCGACGGTTCATAACTCCGATGCATCGGGCTATAAGAGATTTCGCTGAGGAGAGGTTGCAATTGATAAAAAGATTTCCCGAACTGGTTTTCTATACACCGTATGAACGCAACAGAAGTGAGATCGTCTTTGCTCAAAGTATCAGGCAAGGTGTTGTGGCGGAAAATTACTTAAATGAAGAAAGTGAAACGTTGCAAAGCGAGATCGAGAGTGAAAATGATGTCTTAGATGACCTTTTGTTAAAAAACCACGAAAAACTAGCTACACTGAAAGAGGTTTACAACGTAGCGTGTACGTTGCAAAACATCTTGCGTTCCAGTACACAAACCTGGTATGAGAACTGGCCATCACTTTCATCCGGCATCACTGAAGAAAGCGCTAGGAAGCTAGTAACGCCACTCCTTTTTAATTTCGTTGCATGGCTTCTTGGATTTTTGGAGGACCCAGAAGCGTCGAAGTATGTTGAAGTTGACAAGAAACAAGCCGTGAAGATTTTTTCTATCTGCCAGGATCTGATTAACGTTTCAAGCCAGGGGAAAATCCAGACGCCCAAATCGCTAGCATTAGCTATGCCTGTTCGACAAATTACTGGCTGTTCAAGTCTGATTAACATTTTAAGTGGTCTTGGACATTGCATTTTCCTGTCTTCCACAATGGCCTACGATTCTGCGCTTGCACAGTTGACCTTTAATACGTCGAATGTTATCCCAAGGTACTTTGTTGCAGAGGAGTACGTTAACCTTGTTTATGACAATATCGATTTTGGCGAAGAGATCACAAAGCAAACGCACGTTACAAACGGGATTATTATCCAGAAAATGGTAGTACAGATCGAAAATGGTTCACCACATTCCACTGTCATCAAGAAGTCGGAACGAACTGTAGAAGTACCTAACTGTGTCATCGCCGACTACAGCCTTGAACAAAAAAGACTCCGTCTTTCCAAGAGATACATCAAGACACACAGCCCATGTCCATTGCATTGCGAGAATGTGCACGTAGAACAGCCTACATGCTCGATTTGGCTTATGTCCTCAGCAAGATGGTATGTGCCACTGATGAAACACCACTACCCGGTTGGACTGGCCTCAGCACCCTGCTTCATGAAGAAATACCCGATGTCTAAAGCGTGGGTTACCTTCCCGTTATTAACGCATCTCCTACTGAACATTCCACCATTAAAGAAATTCTTCAACGAAGCAAAAGCATCGCAGAAAAGCTGAAGTTGAAGTACGCTGTATTGGTTTTTGACGAGGCTATATATTCAAAAATCTAGCACGTTCGATGGAAAGAACGCGAATATTATAACAAGTTCGTCGTACGGCTTGGTTAATTCCACACCATCATGTCTTTCCTATCTGCAATGTCAAAGATTTTTGAAGACGGAGGACGAAAGGTATTACTTCTCCATATCTTCTTTCTAATACGCTTTCTAACAATTTTTTAAATTTGTGATTAGATAAAAAATATCGAAATTTACTCTTTCCAACTGAGGTTACTTAAAATAAAAAATAACATTATGTTATTTTTGCTATAAGTATCTCTAAATAGTTCAGATGCTAGCACTGCTGTTTCTTGACCTTTTACAGACTGTTAGTCCGGGAAACTTAACTGAAATTGTATTAAAAGGAAATAATACTTGTTCTCAAAGAATTAATGAAAAATTACAGTTGCGTTTG
>JAOBYK010340577.1:0-17554 GCA_025434845.1 Phenganax subtilis | reverse complement strand
ATATATATAGTTCTTTCTGATGTTGACAGACTACATACTCCTGATAGACATGGCTTTGATATAATACATCAATGTCAGGGTTATAGTTTCATGATCAACTCAATATAATTTTTCGAAGTTCTTTATTTTCTTTGGTAATATCAAGTAATTATACTTCACAGGTCCTTATCCGCAGCCATACTTACTAACTGCGAGCTGGTACGAAATTTGGGCGATTGACTTGATGACTTACGATACCACACTCATCATGAAGTCTGACCTTTATCCAGGTGCTTTGGACAAGGACATGGTAGAGAAGAGGGTGTATTTCGCAGATGCTGACACTATATACAAAACAGAATTTGATGGTACAAACAAGAAAATGGTGCAAAAACCTGATAATAGTATAAACGACTTGGTAATTGATTGGATAAAACGCCGACTATTCTGGATCTCAACATCCTTTAATTACGATGGTATTTATGTATCAACTTTACATGGCAAAGAGAGAAGAATGATCATACAGTCTGGCTTTGACATCTTTTATCATGTAGCAATAGATCCTATGGTGGGGTAAGTATACTTTCGATGTCATGCAAAACGATAATTTTCAGTTTATGAATTCAATAGCAAAAATAGCTACTCAAACGCCGAACAAACATGGCAAATCAGTGTCTGAGTACGTTTTACATCAGTGTATCTTGTTAATACTAAAATAGCTTTATAAACCTGGTAAAACCAAAGTTTTGAATTGCTTGAGATGTTAAGGTCCCCTGACAATTTTTTAAAGTATTTTAGTTCTGAGAGAACTTAACCCATTCGGCCATGGACAATATTTTTCTGAAGTTTTGGGATTATAATTACATATTTTGGGCAATTTTACTTTTTTTAGTATATGGCTAAACAGCGTCAACAATGCTTGCTTTTCAACTGCTTGGCTCTACATTTTAGTCTGAATGAAAATAAGAGCACTACAGACAGAAACCTTTACGCCTTTCTACGAGACAAATTGTTAGACTCTGGGATAAAACTGTCAAACAAATTTGAAACCTATCACGGTATAGATGCCATGCGTAGGAATTTATGTTGAATTTTATCATATTTTTTTACTTCGAGAAACGATAAAATGTGTAAGATTTATTTTAATTAGAAGCTGAGGGACACAATCTGCAACATTTGGCAATTTTTCATATTGTGAAAATTAATTAATATCAAAATTATTTAGATATTAATTATTTTGCGTTACTGTAGGAAATTGCTTTGCAGTGGTGAACTAATAGAACAAAATCTTTTGGATATCATTTTTATTAATGACATGGTATGACAACTTCTAAAAACTAGCCTAAAACTTGCTAATCGCCACTTATCATTGTATCGTGCAAAAATATTTGAATGCAATAGCATTATTGTTTATGAAATTCTCTTAGGCAGTTACTGCAAGTATGTTCAACATCCAACAAAGTTGAGCCAGCATCCATCAAGAGAGAATCAACTGCTTGATATTTGTAGGTAATAGCATGGCTTGAAGAGCATTAGCCATTAAATGTGCCAGGAACCTCAGGGACGTTTGTGAAATTCCTGTGGGGGAAGTCAAAAGGAAATTTACAAAACGTCCAAAGATAAAGGACCATTTAACAACCAATACCTCCAAAAGCTGTTCGATTGGTTTCTAACAGCATAACTGACGCGAATTTACAAGCGTATAAATTATTTTTTATTGTTAAAAGTAGTCGGAGAACAAAAAGTTTTAATAAAGGCGCACTGGAGCGGACCGGGAAGTAGTGCATATAAATAGGAGGAAGTTCAATGGATTTGAATAGTCTTGTTTGCAATGTCAAAGAATATTGCGGAAAATCAGTTTTTGATTGTAACAGAAGGCCATGTTGGGACAGTTAGAGAGAACAGGATGACAAAATATAGGACAAGGTATAATTTCCAGAGCACTTACGTTAATGGTAATGGTAATGGTAATGGTTTATTTCCACATTTCAATAGCTAATTACAGCTAAATTATGATGTGTTTACATATTTCTAAATGATAAAATACAATATTTTTATACATTAAAATCTTTAAAACAATACATTATTTACATAATACATTTAATACATTCATGCAAAAGCTAAAACACTGACACTAAAAGGCTAAAAACTTATTACGTATCTACATAAAATTAAACTTCTATATAAGTCATTGAGCCAAGACCTTCATTATACTTGTCAAAGGCAAATACCAAAGGACTACTTTTAAATCGTTTTGTTCTGCATGAAAATTTATAGATTATATTGTTGTTCGCTCTTGTTTGTTGATTTTTTATGTTGGAATGTTTATCGGCAAAAGTCCATGTGGTTTATGGGTGTGTTGCACCATATCTCTAACAAGATCTATGCACAGGAGCTTCCACTGCTCTTTTAATGATTTTAGCTTACTTTCTGTTAAGGCCTCGCTGTATTCCCGACCTGGGTTAGAAAATCCTAAGCGTCCGTTACTGGAGGATTTGAGATCGTCTTCGCGCGCGCCATAACTCTTGAGATTCCTCAAAAGGTAAAGCCGTTTAGCCGCCTTTCTGGTTATATATCCGGTATTTGCAGCCCACTTCATATCATCGTCCAGCCAGGCTTCTAACAACTTGTACGACCTTACCCGGGATATGGGTTGGTCGCCGATGCTAATTGGCGGGATGGTTGTTACCTTCTTCCTGAAATCGATAATCATTTCTTTACATTTTTTCACATTCAGTTCCATTTTTTCGCGTTTTGGAAATTCAACTACGTTGTTCACCATTTCTTGAGTGTTTCCAATCACGGTCAACGAAGCGCGATCTGATACATTTATTACCTCAGATAGCGTTGTATCGTCCATGAACATGATTGTTTCTCCCTCATCTATATCGCCTAGGTTGGTTGTCACTGTCGAGTCCCAGTTTGTAGCCGAGGGTACCTGATTGATTTTTATAATAAAAGCGATTAGACCTAATATACTTCTTTGGGGTACACCCCCATTAATTTCCATTCGCTCTGATTTTACGCCTTGATATGAGGCCGTTTGTGTTCGACCTTGTAAGTACGATGCAAACCATCTAATTAACCCCGGGCGTACACCAATATCTTTAAAGTTTTGCAGGAGCAGATTATGTTCAATGAAGTCAAAGGCTACTCGGAAGTCAGGAAAGGTTACTCGAACAATTTTCCTGTTATTCTCTACTGCCAGGTACCACTTGTGTAACTGAGAAATTAATATCAAGACCGCAGAAGCTTCAACAAGACCACCATATTTGGATTCACTAATTCTGTCTTTGACGTCATTCAGGATCAACTCAACGGCATATGGTTCCTGGAGTTTTGAGAGGGTGCTAGTCTGTGTAACTGGCCTTAATTCTTCGACTGATGAACATGGATTTGGTTTTGGGATACTGCATACATTTGAAATTTTCCACACTTCTGGAAAAGTTTGGCATGCAAAAGACTGGTTATAGATGTCGGTAAGTGGCACGGCGAAGTGATTAGCGAATATCTTTATCACCTTCATATTAAAGACAAATGGGCGGGTGCTTCATTAACATCAATGTTAGACAGTTTTTTTGCTACACTTTCAATTGTAATTGATGATAGAAGATCTTGACTCCCGAATGACAGCCATTCGTCTTTGACTATGGGGTACTTTATAGTTAAACTCGTGAAGAACCGATTTAGAGAGTCGGCGGTTTCTTTATCATTCATTGGGTAGTCCGATAGTGGGTCTATTAGGTTAAAGCACTGTCTCTTGTTTCCAGTAATCATTGTTATATTTTGCTACCATTTCCTTCGATTTTGGTTGTGCAGTGGCTTTATATTATTATCATAAAATATACGTTTGGCCTATCTAATCACCGCAACAATTAGATCTTGCAGTAGCTTGCATTGTTCGAATAGTCTAAGTTGGAATGCCTTATCTCGTTTATGTATTAATTGTTTGATTCTTCCATTTATGATGGGCTTGTCATCTTGTTGAATTCTGAATGATTTTAAAAGGAAAAATTCATCAACCATTTGTGTTGTTATATCCAAAAACCTGTTAGCTTTGTCGTTTATTCAAGGGGTATTCAATACAGGTCACCAATTATATTGTTTGATATGATACTCAAGAGCTTGCAACAGCGAGGGTTTTAGGGGTCTTACATTAATTCACTTTGATTTTTGTTTGAGCTGCATTTGTTCTTGTGATGACCATATAACTGTGCAGTGGTCTGACGTACTGATTGGAGCTAACACAGGAGGGTTTTGATAGAATTTGTGAATGTCTGTGAAGATAAGATTAAGAGTTGCCGAATTTCAGGTAGGGTTTTTCGACTTGTTTTAGGCGGCATTGTCTATTAAAAATCTTTGTGCTGAAACCATTACTTGATCAGTTAAAGTCACCAGCCGCTATGATAGAAGTATATGGGCTTTCTGATTTCAATACATTGTAGCAATAACAAAAGTACTTGTAAAACTTGTTCAAATTCTCCTGGTCTACAGAAGGAGGTATATTAGCACATGCAACAGCAACTTTTGATATCGAGCGAGGTAGCCATTTTGGTCGCAAAATGATCCACAGTCATTCATGGACGTCATTAAGCAGATCGTAGCGACCTTTCAAAGGTATATTTTCTCTAATATAAATTGCAACGCCACCACCTCTTCCGATCAATCTATCCTTTCATGATAAGTTAAAACCACCAACGTTGAGAGCTTGGTCAGGCACATCTTCTTTCAGCCACGTTTTCGTTGCTAATATGATATCTGATTTATATTGCTTGATCACCACGACAAGTTGGGGTGTCTTTTTGACGATTGATCGCGCGTTGAAAAGAAGCACATTCGGCAACACATGTCGTATTTCGCCTCTCGCCGCGGAGGGTTTTGGGATCTTAATCAAATTGTTTCTATCTACTCGTTTATGTAGAGGATTCACACCACGATGGACGAGTCATGTAGGTAGATTTAGAAGAAGTGGTATGGGTACGGAGGATAGGTCGGGGTCTAAACTAGGGTTCCCGCGCACGGTACCCGATTTGAAGAGTTTGGGCGCCGTGTAGGTATGTTCATCAAACGTGGCGGGTATGGAAGTATATGAGTTGTAGAGTTGTATTGAGTTATCCCGTTTGGGGTGTCTCGGGATGGTAAAGGGGGGGGGTTGAGGGGGTACTGTGGGTTGCAACGGGAGTTGACGGGGAATATTGGGAATTCCATTAAAGGTCTTGGAAAAGGCGTGGGTCTTCGTTGGTTCAGATTGTAGATTGGAAACAGGAATGAAGAGTCCCCACGGATATTTGATGGCATTGGCACCTGGAATGGAAAAGGGGTAGGTGGTGAGAGATCACTTGTTGCAAATCATCGTGAAAACTTTCCCTAGGGGAACCTGGCGTGGGAAAAGTTACAGTTGTCTTTCTTTAAGCAGCGTCCTCTCCTCTGTAAGAAAGGACAAGGAATACTATGCTTAGGAATCACATGTTGAAAGTCACATTGACTTCCTTTGAGGCACCAGCCATGACGTAAGAGGAAATGGCAAGGAGTTGAACTTTTTGCGGCGTTTACTTTTTTATTTAGGATTGGCGGCTGGTGAGCCTGCGGCCTAACTGTAGATGGATCGTTCTCTATTGAGTTTCTAGTAGATCGTTGCTGGTTTTGCGATTTATTTGCAAGAGAGCCGTTTTCTATGGTATTTATGGCACAGTGCGGCTGGTTTTGCTGCACATCTGTAGTCTTGTATTCTGAAGGACTGCTGTTGTCTTTACTTTGCATAAGATTAACTATGGGTGATGGTTTAAGACATTCATTCTTTTCTAACTCGTCTATGCGTGACCTCAAATGCAAATTTTCACTTGCCAAGTTGTTGACCTTCTGCTCAATTTTACAAACGAACTGTTCCTGCTCAAAAAGATTAATTTTTTAAGTTGCAACTACGGCATTTAACTTCTCCTTCACCATAAAGCTGAACTTTTCAGCAAGGGTATTCGGAGTGTTTTCAGTTTGGGACTGCTTTGGCGTAGAACAGTCGTTAGTTTGTGCAAAACGTACACTGTCATCATTGCATGGGTTGCATACACTTTGAAACGATTGATAAATAAAGTGTTCTAAGTCTTTGAGGGTTGAAGGATCCGAATTCGAGTAATCAGGCTTATTCTTCCCGTATTCCAAGATCACAAAGGAATTAAATGGGGATGAGCCAGGCTTTTGCAAAGCACCGGCATCAATTGATGTCTTTGATTTATTACTCAAACTTTTATGAGTATCTAGCTCTCCCGTCATTGCCTGGATCACTAACTGGTTCATTCTTACTTCAATATATCCTTTCAGAATCAAAGACTTATTTTCGTACCACGTTACTTTGATTCTGTCGTTTGTAAGCTCTTCGGCTTTTCTATGGGGTGATTTCCACGTACCATAATCACCAAATATATCTGACATACAGCATTTTAACTCCTCAAGGCGACCGAGCCACTTAGTTCTTCTCTCTTGGTGTAATTTGAAATACACACTATACCTAAGGATGTTTTTCAACAGATAATCTTCGTTATACTTGAAATATTTGGCAGAATTTACTGAGCCACTAGGACAGCCAGCGGCAGCCATCTTAGGTCTACGCTAAATGAGTTTTCAGTGTGAATATTATTGAAGTGGGAGTGATGTCATTCAGTTTCAATTACGTTTGTTAGAATAAGACTTTTTTGCTGTAATGTAGAATATAATTGCCCGCATGTTGAAGCATACATAACCAAGAAGGCGATTATAGATAGTTGCCTGCTGTAGATGTGGAGTAGTTATCTATGGACATAGTAACAACGAATGAAACCTAGTCAACTATGCTGGTACACTACCATAAAGCTAATTTCCTTGCTTATTTGCCTTTTCACCTACTCTCAGATGAAAAGCTATATGCAAAATTGTTGTGGCCAGATTTTTTACCAGATTTAGTCGTTTAACTCCGAAGTTGTGGGAGCAAACCTATGAAAACGATAGTTGGGAAAAATTAAGCACGATACAAAATCTGACGAAATAATAAAAAAGTAGATTTCATTTATAATTTGCCTATACTTACCCATACATACTTCAAAATGGTGTTTCACTTAGAGTTACAAAATTGGGTTGATAAATGCACAATCATGATACATTTTAACAAAAGTTTTACATTAAATGTTAGACCGTACTCTATAACTCGTTGCTGTATTCACTTTGTTTGAGCAGAAATTGATATTCTTGCCGCTGTTTCGAATGAGAATATGTGACTGTCCTCACTTACCCCTCATCCTTCGTCCTCATGGGTGCATAGTTCCATTCTTCAGCAACTTTTTGACTGAGTCTCGCTGCTCTTACGGCTTATTTATTAAATAAGTATTACGTATACTATAATTTTTTAGTGAAAGTCATTATAGTTTCCCATATTGAAAGCCGGTTTATTTGAGCCAGTGATTGCCTTATTCTTGACAGTTAATTTAACAATTGTAAAAGATTCCAGTATTTCATCAAAACCCCATCACTTACACATCTTAGCTCGATATACTCTATTCTTCAGTACTAGTGAACAGAGTACCCAGTCGTGTACAAGATTTGAATAAAAACTACCTCCATGTAACAAGGAGGTGAATTTTAAACCACCTTATTTTGGTCACCATCCTCAAGATGTTTTCTCATTGTGTTGTTTGAGCTTTTGTTTGCCAACAGTTTTTGATACATCACAAGCCTGGGGCAAACTTTTTTTAAACTAATTTTTTAAATTTCATTTCCAGTAACGCTGTATATAATCTGACAGATGCTTGTGCTTACATCTCTAGTATACAGCGGAATCATATATGTAAGTGTCATTCCACCACTTTGCATCATCATTAGGAGCAAGACTCTCTATCAGCTTGTCCCACGCTTCTATGAAGCAGGGTCCCAGGACATGAGATGTTGGCTAGTGTGTGCTTTATGGGGGCTCTTGCTATCGTAAGCCTACTTTTCCTCGTTTTTTAATAGCTGTTTGTTGGCAGTTCTTTACCGTCTTCAATTTTACGGGCCTGTTTTCAATTAGGTCGTGTCTACTAATGGATAAACCCTGTTTAAACATTTCCTGTAACTGCTGGTTTTATCTTTATTAATAATTTCTCATATACCAACTCGCGTTTTATTTCAATTTATTCTACCGATTCAACCCATTATTGCCCAACAAATAATATTTATTCAGTACTTGCGGTACATGCTGATGCATGTGGAAGCTATGGCTATGGTTCCTGTGTCAGACAATACAATATGATTGTTAGTTTATCCCCATATGGGTTTTCAAAACTAATTTAAATCGGCTTTTGATCACTAACCTATTACTCTATTGTTAAATATGCAAAACTAGATAAAAGTTATTGTTAAATAACTGGACCTTTAGACTTAAATTTTCATGGTAACATCAACGCATTTCCTTACCCAGAATAAGCTCTATAATTAAGCTCATAGCCCGTTACTCATCCGTGGTGGTAGAATTTTGCCGAACTTAAACCATCCATCTCTCGTTTTTTGTTTTCTCTAACAACCACGGAAGGATGGCTGCAGGAATCACTCATTGCTTTAAGCTATGAAAGAACAAACCTCTTCAAAATGGTGACTTAGATAAAGTTGAGGTTTGTGTGCCAAGGGAGTTCACCATAAATGGCAAATGGAAATCGACATCAGGTGGACGCTGGATACCGCTAGTGGAACTTTAGTAATATCCTGGTACAGTTAAACTACAACTGTCGTCTTTCAAGGTACCTGAGATGGGGAATTTTTCGAATACTTAAAGATTAAAATCAATAATAAGCAAGTGTTTAAGAAAACCACCTTAGATCAAAGCAGCTATAGCCCTGTGATTGTCACGTCATTTACATACCATTGGCGTGTTTATGCTGCCTGGGTTTACAAATGAATTAAACTTACCAACAATTATCTCCATGTCATTAACTTCAGAAATATGCAGCAACTAGGAACAGAAAACTTTATTTTTTGTTTCCAGAAATGCTCTATGGAACAGTGTGTTTTATTTTTAAAATACCAACGAAGTACTTGATTACTGGTATGATATATTGGATGCTATTATCAATGAGGGTGTAAAACGTGAAATACAGCCCAATTTATTTTGCCAACAAGGTCTCGCTGGGGATAAAAAGTTACAAACAAAGGAGTGAAAAGAGCTTAGCACGTAAAAGCAACTGAAAAAACGGGTTGTAATGTATGTAAGAAAACTGAAATAATTCTCCCAATCTGATTAGAAATGCCAAAAAAGCTTACTTTAATGAAAAGTGCTCTGAGCATAAGGTTAACTCAAGCAAGCTCTGTGATCTCATCTACTGTTTGCTTAAAGTTGATGATTAAAATGAAAGTGGACTTTCTCAGGTTGTTGAAAACAAATTTGTAATAACAAAAAAAAAGAAGAATTGCACGCAGTTTTAATCAAAAAATTGTGGACATGCCTACGAAACATCTTGCTTTGCATATCAAATTTCAAGGATTGGCAGATATCTCCAACAAAACGAGTACCTATTTTCTAATATCCACCGATCTTGGAAAACGATGTATTAAAATTTCAAATGTTAGATCCATCCCACAGAGCCAGTGCTGATGTTGGAGTAAGTATGAAGAACGTTAACAATGATGCACCTGTAAAGCAACCACTCTCAAAAAGTATTTTTTTGTGCATGACCAAGAAATACTTTTCGACACCACTGAAAATCGAAAATTCTCCCCATTTTTCAAAGAAAATGCTAGTAGAAATATAAAAAGTGTTTGACCCATTCCAGTACACCCAATTTTTTCGACACCTGTAAGAAAAATTGATATGTTACTCACTAAACTCATTTCTTAGCAGATATAACATTTCATGCCAGTTTCAGTCCTGCTTCGGAGAAGCGTTTTGCAATAAAACTGGGTTAGTAAGCCTCATACTTAGAGATTATTAACCAAGCTTAATGTCTGTTTGGAAAAATATCAGACCCAGGTCTTTTTGTAACGACCAAGCTTGTAGGACAAGGTCTGTACTAAAAAATTGAGATTTCATACTTTTCCATGCTGACCAAGCAAAGAAGGTCATGGCTAGAAATGAAGGACAACATGGCAGAAAAGCATCTGCATCAATGATTTCCTCAATAAATTCAATATGGCGGTAAAGTAATGATTTAATAGGAAAAATTCTAAATTTGCATTATATGTGGGATATTATGAAAAGATTTATAATGTCCAAAGTCTAGAATTTGATCACATAAGACCAGTTTCAACTCGCCAAATTGTGGTGATGCCACCAGTAGCATAACAGTTTTCCCGAACGATTCATTCTTACATTGCTTATCTTGTGATTAACTTCCAAAAAAATAAATAATTTGCCAAATTGATTTTTTTCAAGATGTAATTTTGGCCACATATAGTCGACATTTGACACGGACCTACGTCCATGCGAATTTGAAATGCACAGTACGTTGTTTCAAGAGGCATTAAAACATTCTACAGCTTTTTTAAACTTGTTCCCGAGCACCATGAAATATTGCATGTTCATGCTGCTAATTCACCAAGATTTAACTCATCAAAGGCTGAGAAATAAGTCTTAAACCAACGCAAGCATGCATGCATTGCCCTTCACTATCTTAGATGCCATTTTGTTTGCAAGCGGGCTGGACGAATTGTTTTTTGCTTGTGTATTCATCAAAACAAGTGCAATATTTAAGCGGGAAATTCAAAAAGTTTAAAAAATATTTTTGGCCTCCGTTGTTCAACACAGACTCGTGCTGTAGAACCTCAATGATAAAGTGATTACTGTTGATACATACACCTATACTGTTTGATTATATGCTGCAACATATATTTCTATTTGAAAAACGATAGCTGTACAGTGTTTGATGTGCAACCGTTAGATGATTATTTCCAATAGAATTTGTCGATTGACAGAAGCTCATTAGCAGGTGGCAGTACAAGTACAGCCAAGAATGTCATCCTTGCTGTGGATATTCGCTTACCCATTGTTGCAAGCTTTGTGTAGTTTGGTTGTTCTCAAAAAGGCTCTCCAATCCTCTACTGAAGCAACTACAAGTGTTAATATTGTATACAATTACACGTTTGTCAAATTGGTGGAATACTCAATTCATGTGTATGTGTTTTCTATCAGTTGTGATGATAACACCAAATCTACAGTTAACAACACTTTTTTACATCTCACTAGTAAAGTTCACATGGTGCATTACAGTTATAGGGGAATATAAAGAATGGATTTAGACGGCAGGAGTGAAAAATTCCATATTTTAGAAGGTCAAACGATCAGCGTAGAAGAACTCCAACAAGAATGCCGACAGGCCTGTGATGTGCAAGAAAAATGAAACAACGAGTACGAAAATCTGGAATCAGAAATGGAAAATTGTATAGTGTTATGGAAACTGCTTTAAAGGAAAAAAATCCAGAAATTCCAGATCTGTGCTCAAAGAGTGAAGAACAGTTAATTTACATTGAAACACTTCAGAAATCACAAGACATGCAACACAAAGTGGAAAGATATTTTATGGGTTACAAAAAAGTCAAGAACATTAAATAAATATTTGTCTCGTGCTGATGTTGCAATATGGTTTTCAAAATCATTTAGCCTCAAAGTTGAGAATTTGATAGTGCGCGAAGTCAATTCTGGCGAGAAGCATAGTTAGTGAAACAAAACAAAAGTACTGACCAAAGAACTGACGTAGGTGTTCTTATACTTTCTAAAAAGGAAAAATCTAAGGTGGAGAAAGTTTTCTTTGTGCTTGACAGATTTTGCGTTGGTGATAGTTTTTACCATTAACTGTGAATGGTTATAGATGGTTCACCAAAATCCTGTCTAATCAAACAGAGAAGGGGACAATTAAACAACTTGGGTAACATAAGTCCACTTCCCAGTGACCAAGAAGGGGGCCCAGGATTCTTTCATGCTATTCTTGAAAAAGAGAGTGCAGCATTATGTAACAAGTCAGCCAAACATTATTTGTGATGGCGTACCTGTTAGACTGAAGATCCAAGGGGATGGAGCTAATATGACAAGATCTTGAAATTATATTCTAATGATGTTTGGCTTGCTGGATGCATCAGAGTACGTAATGACAGCAGAAGGCAACCATACCATAGCTGCAGTTTGGAGCTTGGAAAGCTATGGTATGTTGAAAGACTTATTCAAAGACGTCTTACAGGATATCAATGAAGTCGTGGCCAATGAAATCATAGATGTAAATGAACGAAATGTGAATCTGGATTTTTTTAGGTGGTGATTATAAATTAATCCTGCTAATGATCGGCCTCGGTGGAGCAACATCAAATCATTCTTGTGTATGGTGTACCATTCACAAAGATAAGACATGGAATATGGGTAAGGATCTAGAATACTACAACTCACCACCTCTGAAAAGAACATTAAAAGACATAAAGAGTTTAGCGGGTAAAACAAAACAAAATTGCTGCTGTGTACACAACTTCGTTTAGACATTGAGCTAAGGCACATCATCGTAGATGAATTGCATTTGCTTCCAAGCGTTATGGATATACTGAATGGAATTTAGTTCAAGGTGCTATAGACTAGGACAAAAATGATAACTAGAGAAAAAAGAAAGTGAGCTGCTAAGCATTTATTCAAATCATTTGCTGGAAGTGATCAAATCATGTAGAGTTACCTTCAGTGTTTTTAGGAGCTAGTCAATCCTGATAATCGTGGTTCTGGTCTACATGACATTACAAGTCTTCTTGGTACTGATAAGAAGAAACTTCTTTTAGAGCGGCCTACGAAAATGAATGGCTGAATTCCAAATCTGGAAAGTGCAGTAAAGGTCATCTGACCAAAACTTTCTACAGTTTTTGCAAGCTGTTACTTGCCAAGGTATCTCAGATGACATGATAGAATCGAGATGGAAATGGGGCTTTTAGCTGAAAAGTATAAGATACTACTATACATATTTAATGAGCTTTTCCAAGGAACGGTTTTCCAAGAAATGAGCCATCTCATGAATAATTAATGACAATGACATCATTTTGCAAGATGGCACCAATGTATAAGCTACTATTGTGCTTTGCAGATGCTTTGCACCATGCATATATAATGAGCTATGACATCATTTTTCAAGATGGCGCGAAAGTATAAGCTACTATCGCAGAGAAATCCTAGATAGCTCAAAAGTATATGAAAGGGTTACAGAGGTATCCAAGGTGGCTCAAAAGTATAAGCTACTATTATATATAATTTATGAGCTTTGACATCATTTTCCAAGATGGCTCTAAAGTACAAGCGACTATTATGAGTAATTAATGAGCTATGAGGTCTTATCTACAATGGCGCCAAAGTATAAGCTACTATTATGGATAGATAATGAGGTAAATCGAAGATGGCGCTAAAGTATAAACTACTGTTACCAAGAAATTCAAGTTGGCTCCAAGGTATATTTTTCGATTATGCCTAGTTCATTATCTTTTCAAAAAAAGCTTAGAAGCATATCTAGAAGAGATGTGTCTGTAAGATGTACTATTTCTGATGAAAATTTTGATCATAAGGAGATATTATTAAAACATGAATACTAAGATATTTAGGGGGCTTTAGATAATTATAGACAAGTTTTTAAACACCCTTTTCCTTAATCTGCCTCAGGTTTACTACGATTATTTTATAAAGCAATCGAGGTTTTTTTAAAATGCAAAAAATAGATGTAGTCTGGAATTATTTGGAGTTAAAGAAACTTTGTTTGTCTAGATATGCCTTTAAGAATATTATTAATAAGGAAGTGATGTAAAAAGACCTTCAACAGATAAAAAATTGATTTCTTAATTAGAGAAATATATGGTAAATAATGATAGAGTTATGAGATTATATTTCTCAAAAAATTAAGTTCTAAATGCTCCAGGAAATTATTTTTTGCTTTTTTTTATAATAAATGAGTAATGGGCGATCTATAAATAACTCAGACCGGGTGAAGAGCACCGTTTGAGAAACTCTTTTAATATTACCTTCTGCAGAAGAAATTAAGTTTACACAATCCTATATTAGAAAAGCTTCTGAAATAATACCCTTACAAATTTAGCAAAATTACATGCAAGATTAGAGGAATAAGACTAATGGCATGCTTACGGACATTGTTATAGGAAAATTTTCTGAACTTGTGCAACATTTAGAACTTATAGAAAAGGCTATGGTGATGAGGAGAGAACTTTCCGATAATAGGCAATTTAGATGAGATGTAAAATTTATATTAGAATATATCACAGCTTATATTCCGCTCGTTGGTATTTTTTTCGAGCTTTAATCGTGGAGAAACACGTTGTTTCTAAGAATGTTAATAATAGAGAATGTGAAGAATCACACAAGCCTCCTCAGGAAACAAACCACGAGACCTCGGAGTCTTATAAGGCAATAATAACGAGAATAAGACAAAGAGCATAGTGAATAATTCAAGTGAAACAAACTCCCCCTTTGCACCTTTTAATATGATTGTCATAGTACTGACCTGTTCTGGTAAAACACAATATTTACTAAAAATGTTAGAACAACATTATTTAGGTTATTTTGATTATATTTTTTAATATGCCCTACTTCCGAATAGAAAAAAACTGATCAAACTTGGTATTATGATAAAGTTGAGAATATTATCATCATAAACTCGTATCAAGATGATGTCGAATATTTTATAAAAATGATCGTAGAACTTGCAAAAGGAACAAATTTTTAAATTATTTTGGATGACTGTGCTGCAAGCAGATTTGTGAAATGAAGAACTTCAGAAGTCGTAAAATTAGCGTTTTCAGGAAGACATTATGGAATTTCTAAGATCGTTATTAGATAACTATTAATATACATTAAAAAACCTTATTGAGAAAAAAATTTCCCGTATCATTTTATAATCCAAGTAATAAAAACATGGATCTTATTTTTGATGATTACTTTCGACACTTAACTAAAGAACAGATAGCAGAAGTTTGAGAAGTCTTAAAAAACCCAAAGTATGCAAAATTAGAAATTAGTTTAAGATATCTTATGAGCAGCATCTGCTGTAAGAAAAGAAAGAATGTATAACTTCTTTAAAAAGGTCTGCGTTCTCATGGTAAAATCAAAGTTATATCCATAAGTTTTACATTTTGGAACGAGTGGGCTCTCATTTTCTTAGTTTCGTACTTTTTAAAAAAATTTTATATTTATTAATGCTATTGTTATAATTAAAGTTCATATTTATTCTAAGTCCTTGACTATTTCTACCTTATTTTGAAGTGCATCCAAAAGATTTATGAATTTTTCTTTTTTTGTCATTTCTCCAGGGCTATCAGCGTCTGGAACCATTTTTTCTATAACTCTAGTTTTTATACAATTTCCCATTTATTTCAGAACAAAGATTTTAGTAATGAACATTTTCTACTATGCTATTTTTAAAGTTTAATAGCCCATTTCGAATGACAAAAATCTTACCTAGCACATTCACTGTAGTAGCTTTCTTTTTAATTTTTAATAAAACCCCATTTTGAGTATTAACTAGTTTTTTGCCAGATCCATCCACATGTTTATCTTCAGTAGTTCTAAGATCTACAACTAACGCAACCTTATCTTTAAAGAACTTTCCAACGTTCATTTCACCACAAGCTTGACAATCTGATCTATCGTTTTCGAAAAATCTTTTAGCTTCTGTTTATAAGTCGGCTTTTTGTATACCTTGACTATAAACTTGATTAGCAACTCTTTTGAAAGTAATGTTAACCCTTTCCATATTAGGGTAGACGTATTCTTTAGAGTCTGTAATACTTTTATTCCTGAAGAGTATCACGATCGCTGCCATACTTTTTGAGGTAAATTAATAGTTTCATTTATTAAACTAGAAGCTTTATCCCATTCTACAGTCTTCATAAAAGTTCCATATTTAATATATAAACTTCCTCCAACTTTACATCGAGAAAGAGCTTCTCCAGCTAATGATTGATTATTGATTGTTTCATTTTCTAATTCTATCTTTTCTAAAGTATATCCTTTTACACTTTCTCCAGATTGTGCGTTCATAATTGTTTCTGCAGAACGCAATATTACTTTATATCGAAGATTATGACTTATGGAAAAAGCTGCTAATAATCCATAATATCCTAGGACTTTAACTATATTTAAGTAGACTGAAAAAGTCCGATTCTGCACCAATTTTTTTTGCTCGCTCCGCTTTCAGAGAGACTCAACTTCTAAGTTAAAAGCGCTGACACAGCCATTTTAATAATGGACTGCTGAGTCAGCACTTTTAATGTCATTCAAGGTCACAAAAGGTGGTCTACTTTTTCCAAGTCTGAAACTAAGTTTTCAGACTTAATTTTGACTTAAACTTTATCGACTTTACCAAGTCTGAAACTAATTTTTCAGACTTAATAAAAGGCCGATTCTGCACCATTTTTTTTTTGCTCGCTCCGCTCGCAAAAAAATAATACAGAATCGGCCGTTGTCAGTCTACTATTATAAGGACATAACTTCTGAGTTAAAAGCGCTGACTCAGCGATTTAAATAATGGACTGCTGAGTCAGCACTTTTAATGTCATTCAAGGTCACAAAAGGCGGCCTACTTTTTTTAAGTCTGAAACAAGTTTTCTGACTTAATTTTGACTGAAAAATTTATCGACTTTTCCAGGTCTGAAAGTAAGTTTTCAGACTTAATTTTGACTTAAACTTTTTCGACTTTTTTTCATGGTGAACCTCATTTGCATATTGCTCGCATGACTTGTGGGTCTAAGACCAAAGTGTTATACTTTTATTGACACTTATAACACCGAGACTAAGAAAGCAAAAGGACTAAAGAAATCAGTAATTCAAGATGAGCTTAGATTTGATGACTATTTAAATTGTTTACTTACTGGTAAAGAAGAGCGTAGAAAGATGAGAATTATAAGATCTCTCAAACATGAACTATTCACAGAAGAAATAGACAAGATCGCTCTAAGTTGAGATGATGATAAGAGATATATACTTCCAGAAGGAATCAACACACTGGCTCTTGGCCACTACAAAATAAAGGAACTAGAGTATAAGAGTGTCTAGTGTCTAACAACGACACCTCGAGGACGCGCGCGAGGCAAGTGGATGGCATAGTTTAAATTCCTCCAGGCTTATGGTTTTCTCAACTTGAAAAAAATTTTTGAAAATTATTTTCTTAAGTTGAAAAAACCATAAGCCCACAGGAATGTGCCCACTTGTCTCGCTAGAGTCCTCGAGACACTGTTGTTTGTCAAGTGTCAAATTACTTGTTAGTTCTAGGCTTTGGAATAGAATCTCTTGGGTATGGTCTATGTCTATCTTGGTCATGAAATTCGACTCTGTAGGTGTCTCCATGAATATATAATTTAACATTTCTATCATAAGCTTGTTTGATACTCCCAGGATTTGCATCAAAGAACTTAGCAGCTTTACCAAGACTTGGAAAAGACTCAATCCAACCAGAATCTAAATGAATCAACTTCACAGGATGAGGTAACCTCATAGCCTCTCTACAAAAGGTTTCATATTTATTATTCTTAGGAAGTTTGTCAGTTTGAAGTGCATCACAAATTTGATCTTTGTTCATTCTTGAATAACCTTTTACTTTAAGGTCTTTAGCTTTTTGCTTTAGTT
>JAOBYK010340466.1:0-17554 GCA_025434845.1 Phenganax subtilis | reverse complement strand
GCAGCGCTTAAAGTTTTTTATTTGCAGTGTGCAAAGTTTTTATTAACGGTGGTAGTATAATGTTGTTTGCAAATTTTGCTGAAAGACGAGTATCTAGCCTTTATGCAACATTTTAATATTATGAAGGTGCTGTCCCTTCTGGGCCACCGTATCTAAGAGTATGGAACACTACAGTACTTTTTTTTCACTCACTTATATCTTCCAAACGTTGGGGCTTAACTCGAGGAACCAAATGGTTTTGTATTGGTCGAGTTAAACTCCCAATTTTTCTAGGGGCGGGAACGCGAATTTCCCAAACTGTGTTAACCACTTCGAGTTAAGCCCTCCGATAAAATGGGCTTGCAACGGGTGTGGTTTGGGCGTAATTAGGGCTTAACTCGAAGATTTGCTACCCCTAGATGAACATTTCAAATGTAGTATGCTTTTTACATATTTATCTGAAAAAAAATCCACTGAATAGTTTTCACCATGATGTTACAATGGGACTGGGGTTGAGTTTCGGACTAAAAATCAGCTATTTACATTTTCTCTAAAATAATTACAGGACTAATTAAGTTAAAATTATATATAGTAGATACAGTCAAAGATATATTTATATGTATCGGATAATTTAATAATTTTTAGTATTCTATTTTTTAAAACCACTAAGATGCTAGTTTAACTTAAATAAAAGTCTTTAAAAGTAATATTAAAGATGCTAAAATAAGATAATATAGAATAGAATGGGGGATACTAGAATTAATATTAGTGTAATGTAGCCACCAATGTTGCAATTGCTACATTTATCTCGTTGTTTTCCAGTGTACTAATTGGCATATGTTTCTTGTTCCTCTTAAACACAGAAGAGCTGAATGAATTATAGAGAAAGAGACCTTTGCTCTTATTCATGACATCGTTTTTGAACACCATTCTCTCATCTTTGTTGTTATAAGTTGCTTTTATGCTTTGCTTACAAGTTGCTTTGATATATGCTTTGACATCCTGCCCACAATTTATACGTTAGACCGTCTTTCCTAAGCATTGCATCAAGCAAACAACTTGATGTTAGAGTTTACCGTTACGCGGTAAAATAATTACTAGGAATAAATTTCCGTTGGAAAAATTTACAGTACATAATCAGAAATAAAAACTACATGAAGTGCACTTAATTAGTCGCATAACTAAGGAGTTCTTCACCAGTAGCGAAGCTAATGAAATTAAAAACAAACCATTCAGACATGGGGATCGGGAAAATGTACACGGCGACCCAATCGTGTTCTTAGCACCGGCTGAGTAGGCTTAGCAGTTTGTGATGCAGTAAAAGGAGCGGTAGTATACGTTGCGTCGTTCAAGGAGAGATGCAGTGGCGTACCTAGAGGCCCCGCTGTCCCGCGGGACTAAAACTTTCCTCAAAAATGAAAAATTGTTTTTAAACTAAAGCTAAAGTCACAATTTTGCTTATTCTGAAGGAATAAATGTTAATTCTCATCATTTTTCAGTGTTTTCAGTCGTAGATCCTTAAAGTATTATGCAATTTCGCAATCTGCTCAGCGTTGCCTAGCAACTTGAAATCGAGAATACCTAATTTCCACGCATTTATATATCACTCAGTCCATACTCACGCGAATTGCGTGATCCTTGTCCCGAGTTCCGCCAATTTCTGATGGCGGGGCACTCAATACAGTTTTATACAAGAAGTTCTAGTTTTTGATTGGATAACTAACCCAGCGCATGCCCAGAACGGCCGTTTTCAATAGCGAAGTCCCACTATTTTGTGAAGGCTGAGGTTATTAATATTTAACGCTTCTCACGAAGTCCTGCGTGAGTACAAGGACTGTGATGGTCTGATATATTCAGATTTCATAACTATACTTGTGATTTCCCTGATATTTGGACAATTGGGTCAACGATAGTGGCAAATCCTGCTGCCTATGAAGTTAGTGAAGCCAATATAGTAAATGCTTTGTTGACAAAGCCTTTATCTGTTCGACCAACTGGCGAACAAGATATTATTAAACGAACGGCCAACTTCGAATTTGATGACTACAAACACGGGGAGATCATTTATGGAAGAGTGATATTGAATTACCAAGGCAAAATACGCATCTACAAGGCTACAAAACTTTGTCTAGTGATATCGTTGCGCCCTCAAAATCGCTGGAAATGCAGTTTCTGACGTTCTAGAGTTGCAAAGTTTTCCGGGGAAGAATACCCCCGGACCCCCTGCAACGCTCGCGCTAAAGCGCCGAGCGGGGCCATTATTTTGAGATAGCTACGCCACTGGAGAGATGTGCATGCTTGAGTCGGTCGATTGAGAAGTTATCTGAGCGTGAACCAAGACAAACTTTAACGTGCTTAATGAACCGGGAAAAAATTTGGAATGAACCATCGTATGGAAGTTCTACAGGGTGCAGAGTGCATCGCAAAGTAGGAAAATGTGCGTGGACGAGTCCAGACTTCTTGAAATGTGTGTGGAGTGATGGCGAAGACAACCGTTAGGTGTTGTGTATGACGCCCTCTACTTAGGAGGTAAGATCAAGTTGGATGTGAAGAGAGTTGGTGTAAAAAAACTTGCCTGGTAGAAACAAGGGGGTGCCATGCACTCGTTCTGCAATGCTATCACCAATATCTGCATGTATGGTAGTGCAAATGCCAATGCTGTAGTATTCATAGAACATATTAGCATAAAGTCACATGATTAGCATAAGGTCACGTGAGAATAGTAGGTATTTAAGGTAAAGAACCTAAAAAAATAGTTAGTTGTTGTTGTAACCGACATCTGAAAAGGAGCAGTAATATTACAATTGGCAATGAGGATGAGCAAGATGTGATTTTGCAATGGCTCACTCATCCATGCTGGGTTTTCCAGCATTTGATGTTGGAGATAACACCACGTCTGTTGCTAGTCGATGAGAGGAATGGCTAGATCGGTTTGAAAATTATTTGGCGGCGATGAACGTGAAAGGCGAAACACGAAAACGAGCGATGTTTATTCATTTTGCCGGCGAATATGTGCATAAAATTTTTCGTACGCTTGAAGAAACAGGAGAAGTAAAAGACTACGACGTCGCAAAGGCAAAGTTATCAGAGCATTTTAAACCGCAACAGGATGCAAAATACGAACGATATGTTTTTCGGTGTACACAGCAACAGCTGAGCGAAACACTCGAGCAGTATCACATACGCCTCAAACACCTTGCAAGAACGTGCGAATTTGCCAACGTGTGGCAGCGGAAATCAAGTCACAAAGTATCTTGAACACGAATTCATCACGACTCCGCAGATGAGTGTTACGGAATGCTAAACTAACACTTAAAGAGCTCTTAGATTTGGGAAGATCTTTAGAAACCTCAGAAACCCAACCAACAGGAATAGAGCAAGATCAAGAAACAGTCGTAAATACGCTTTATAGGAGACAGCAAAGTAAACAGTCAAGAGGGATGCATCAAAACAGTCGAGTGAACCAGAACAAGGAACACCGGAAAGACCAAAAGTCAAAGAAATGTTTTAATTGTGGTGGGAAATTTCGACATTCTAAAGGAAAGCAGTGCCCAGCAAAGGGGAAAGTTTGTCGAGCGTGTAACAAACCAAATCACTTCGCAAAGTATTGCAAGACAACGGCAAGACAACGGCAAGACAACTTCAAAGTGAAACCAGGAACAAGGTGAGCAGTGTCGTTAGCCACTCTAAAGTAGCACAGGTACAAATCGGGGAGTGTAGCTCAGATGAGGAGTATGTGTTCACCGTACAACTACAACGGGATAAAGGAAAACAGAAAACGAATGAAGATACCCAGAGTAAACTGCTAAAAACCACCGTTAAATTTGGAAAGACCGAAACTAGAATGCAGCGGGGGCGAGCGTGAACATTGTGGATAAGGCGGCTTTGGAGATGCTGTCACGCAAGGTACCATAGATCAAGATGCTGCCTTCAAAAGTCAAGGTAAACTCGTATGGGTCTGATAGACCAATCGATATAATAGGGCAATTTCAAGCTGCTATACAGGCAAAGCATAAAATAACAAATGGAACTTTCTATGTTGTGAACTAAGCAAGCGGTTCTCTGCTTGGATTTGAAACAGTACAGGAACTCGGTTTGATTAAAGTTGACATTGTTAACACACTTCAATCGAGTCGAAAAACTAACCAAGATCTGCAGAATGCGTTAAAAGATTACGCAGATATCTTTCAGGGAATTGGCAAGTTGAAAGCTCATCAAGTTGAAATCCACATTAATAAGTCAGTGAAGCCTGTGGCTCAGCGTCATAGAAGAATTCTGTTCCATGTTCGTAAGAAGGTTGAGGCTGCTTTGGACAACCTAGAAGAAAAGGACATTATATAAAAGGCGAGTGGTCCAACACCGTGAGTAAGTCCTTTAGTAGTTTTTCCAAAGCCAAAGAAACCAGAGGAAGTTCGCATATGTGTTGATATGCAAAGAGCGAACATGGGAGTACAACTGGAGTGTCACTTAATTCCAACAATAGACTAAATAATTAACAATTTGAACGGCGCATGTGTATCCTTTAAGCTTGATCTACGCAGTGGGTATCATCAACTTGAACTAAAGCCGGAAAGTAAATATATAACAACATTTTTGACACACAAAGGTCTGTATCGGTAAAAACGTTTGACGTTTAGATTATGGAGTGCTGCTGAAGTGTTTCAACACGCTATACAGAATGTGCTAAACGGTATACCAAATGCTAAGAACATATCAGATGACATAATAGTATTTGGTAGGACCCAAGCAGAACATGATGTGGCAATTGCAAATCGTATTACAACGACTGCGTGAGAACAATTTAACGTTAAACAAAGAGAAATGTGAGTGTAACAAAACAGTCATTGACTTTTATGGATACTCGTTTTCCAGAGAAGGAATCGCTGCAGATCCAAAGAAAGTTTAAAGAATTCGGAATGTTACCAGCCCAAAGAATGCAGCAGAACTTCGCAGTCTGCTTGGACTAGTAAACTACGTGTTGCGATTTATACCAAGGTATGCCACAATAACGGAACCCCTACGAGTGCTGATGAAAAAAAAACGCCAGGTAGGTGTGGGGCACAAAACATCAACAAGCTCTGGATGAAATTAAGAGGCAGCTAACCAGCAATGCTGTGATTGCACACTTTGATCCAAACAAGCAAACTCAGGTGATAGTTGATGCTAGTTCACAAGGACTTGGTGCAATACTAGCTCAAAAGCAACCAGGCTCCAACCACTTCAAGATAGTTGTGTACGCAAGTCGATCCTTTTTTGACACAGAAGCGCGTTACTCACAAAAGGATAAAGAGAGGCCCTGGCTATTGTATGGGGCTGTGAGCGACTTCACATCTACATCTATGGGACAAAGTTCGACCTTATAACAGATCACAAACCGTTGGAGCTGGTCTTCAATAACCCAAATTCTAAGCCACCAGCCAGGATTGAACGCTGGCGATTGCGATTGCAAGATTAGAACTTCAACGGTAAATACCAACGAGGTGCTGAAAATCCAGCTGACTTTATGTCTAGACACCCAGTGTATCCGCCCGCGACTGAGCAGCATCTAACGGAGCAGTATGTCAGTTTTTTGGCCAGTTATGCAGTGCCAAAAGCCATGACATTGGAAGAGATCGTTGAAGCTACAAATCTGGACACAACGCTGCAGGAACCAAAGAGATGCATTCAGAGTGGAAAGTGGTACAAAGACAGGAAAGCAACTGAAGGGGAGAATGTTGAGGAGCTGAGGTCGTTGGGAAAGGTCCAATCAGAATTGAGCGTAACATCACACGGGTTGGTATTACATGGTTCAAGAATTGTCATTCCATTTAATCTTTGAAAAAGAGTGATAACATTGGCTCATGAAGGACACCAAAGTATATGTAAAGCCAAATCGCTGCTGCGTATAAAGGTATGGTTTCCATAAATAGATAAACTAGTTAAAAGACAGTTAGCCCAATGTATTCAGTGCCTAGCTGGCACACCTCAAAACAGAAAGGAGCCCCTCCATATGTCTAGTTTACCTAATAGTCTTTAGGAGAAAATGGACATTGACTTTTGTGGGCCTATGCCTACTGGAGAATATTTGCTTGTAATTATAGATGAGTATTCCAGTTTTCCGATAGTGGAGGTTGTAAAGTCAACATCAGCAAAAATAACAATACCAAAACTTTATAAGATTTTCGCTGAATATAGAGTACCATTGGAGGTGAAATCCGACAATGGACCTCCCTTTAACAATGACGAGTTTACTAACTTCGCAAAATAACTTAATTTCAGGCATAGGAAAATAACGCCTTACTGGCCACAACCAAATGCAAAGGCTGAACGTTTCATGAAAACAATCAAGAAGACGATGACAATAGCTCATAGTCAAAACAACAACTGGAAACTACAATTACGAAAGATTCATAGGAATTACAGAGCAACACTTCACTCAACGACCACAGTTTCACCCGCTGAGCTGTTATTTTGACGGCAACTTCGCTGTAAGCTCCCACAAGCTATGGTAGCAGATCAGAAGGAATTTAGTGAGCAAGGTGGAAAGGAAAGAAGTCAAGATATCTTGAGAAAGGAACCTATGAAAAAAAATGCTGATCGCACAAACAACGCCAGATCAAAAAACATTAAGGTAGGCGATAAAGTCTTGGTCAAACAAAAGCGAGCGAACAAGTGGACAACACCATTCAATCTGAAGCCCTACGAAGTAGCAGCGAAAAAGAGAACGATGGTGACGGCAAAGAATGCAGATCAAGAAATAACGAGATATGCTTCCTATTTCAATGTAGCTGGAGTCGAAACAAGAAATAGTGAGCAATCTGATGGTGATGATGAGGTGAAAGGAAAGGAAATAGACCATCCAAGGAGGTATCCTTTGAGGAGCATAAAGGCGCCAGAACGATTAAATTATCATTAGTGTCGTTAACATAGGATATAACATTATAAGGTATTCACATAAGGCAACATTCTATAAAAAAAATACTAGAAAAAATTATAAAGTAAGTAAGTGAAAAATTGTAATAAATGGAAAAGGGATAACTTTTGTTTAAAAGGGGAAGGGATGTAGTATTCATAGAATAAATTAGCAAAAAGTCACATGACTAGCATAAGTTCACATGACAATAGTAGATATTTAAGGTAAAGAACCTGAATAAAATAGTTAGTTGTTGTTGTAACCGACACCCGAAAAGGAGCAGTAATATTACAAAGGCGTCGAAGGGGTATCTGTTCACTCTAGTGGTTAGAATCGTCGGTAGCCCTCAAAGATGACTTCAGCTTACAATGAAAACGGTCCAAAGGACCATTTTCAATTCGGTAACAAGCTGTGGTGTGACTCTTAGTGGAGGCAAGAAACTTTGTCATGCAGGCTAACAGTTTGTTATCGAGCTACTTTTTGCGGTCAGTGGTGACGACTTGTGAAACACCAAATCATAAGACAAAATTATTGACAATTGCTCGAGCTATAGTTTTGGCGTTGAAGTCGGATAGTAGTCTTTTTCAATAGCCAATGAAAATTATTGTCCTCACTGTGCTAGAATCTGTTTCTCACCCATAACGTACCACTGCATTTTAAGCATCGTCTTCTTTTCTTAAAACAACACAATATTGATTTCTGGTCTTATAAATCTTTCTGCACTTACAGTTTCCCATTTTCTTTTTAAATTTTTCTTTAATCCTTTGCAAATATTGCTGTGACACTACGACATTTACAGCAGCTAAACTTTCCAATTTTATGGTCGTTCTTGTTTCATCTGCTCTCCTGTCTGATTTTTGTTGTTTCACAAATTACTAAAATCGAATAGCAGGTAGATTGTCCTGCAACAATGCTGCTTAGAGGACACAAGAGAAAAGATCTGACGGCCAATTTCCATCATGACCGTTTGTAGGCGCGGGCAGAGTGCACAATTTTTAACATGCTCTTTTGTTGATTCTCCGTTCTTGATGTCGCCTACTCGCAAAGAAAGTTGAATTATTTTTAATTTTCCTGGCACGCGTGCGAAACCAAGTCCAGACGGACAACGACAGAGCATGCTAAAAACTGTGCGCTCTGCCCCCATGGGCAGCATAGCTTCAGTGGAAAATGGTTTTGATAGGGCACAGTAAGAACTCTGCACTCCAACACTTTTGAAAATGCTTTGCTGGTTTCCTTAGTTCAAAGCAGGATATTCCTTGAACAAATACTTCATGTCCGCCAAACATTTTATAAAAATTAATAAATATTTCAAACTATTTTGTCTAGATAACTGAATTATTCAATTGTTAGATTTTAAATCAAAACTGGGCATAGTAATGCAGCAAGTATTAAAGCAATCTGTTTCATTTTATTTAACAGAAGATTGGCGCTAATTCTACTTTGAACAACGAACAGTTAGGCTGCTGAAAATTGTGATCCACTAGCTGCTGTCCTTGCCGTAGAGATATCGAATTTCCCTGTTTTATTTTATAAGCGTTGAACAACAAAATAAATCATACATTACAATTGTACTTTTCATTTCGTTATTGCAAAAACGGACAAAGTGCTTTCGGATTATTTGCATTTGTTTGACAAAATACTCGTTCGCCTAATGATATTACCACGATATAAATGAGTTATGATAAAGTTTCATGTGAAGGCTATAGAATATTATTGTAAATGTCACCCCCGAGAAAATAATTTTTCGGCACACAATGGATTGTTACCGTTGAATGGTATATCTCGAAACACCATTTAGAAGTGGCGTAGGAAATTTTTTGGTTCAACAATATTGCTAATGTGAAATATTTCGTTAGCAATTCAAGGAGAAATATGTGTACCTTTTCGTACCAAAGTAAAAATACTTAAAAAATTGCATTTTAATTTCTTCAAAGTCTTAAAGACTACGAAGTTTATCGACACGTCCGATCGAATACTATAGGTCCTAGAACTGGTCCACTTGCCAGTTTGTATATTAGGCTTATATATTATAACCATTGGTTTTAGGTCCCTACTGGTTTGCTCTTAGGTAGCCCAGGGCCGTAGCTGTCTTTGCATCTATTTTAAGGTTTTCCTTAGTTTGGCAACTTTATCACAGATAAGTGATAATGTATAAAACGATACATCTCAAATTTCATTTAAAACTACAAAACAACCACAGAATACAGCAAAAAAAATTTGACATAAGTCAGCGTGGATGAATTTTCTTTAAGTTACTTTAAAGATTTTAGTCGTGAAATGTATTGGAAAATACGCAAATTTGTTCCTTTTAAACTATGTTTTGAATAAAATATAGCGAGATTTACTTTGTTGATAGGCTGGATTCAATTTGCTTGTCAGAATTCTTTCCAATGTTGAGGTTAGTCAATTCCTATTGGTTACTGAAATGTTGGAAAATTTCCCGACTTTTCTGTTGCCAATAGAATTACCTCGGAATGTACTAACGTCATCATTGGAAAACAATTCTAACGAGCGAATCAGTTTAAGCCTATTGAGAAAGTAAATCTCACTAAATCTTACCCAAAACATGGTTTTAAATGTACCAATTTACGCATTTTCCGGTACATTTCACAGCTAAAATCTTTATAAAAACTTATAAAATTTGTCCATGATCATTTATCATGGCCAGAAACTCAAGACATCTGAAAGAGCGCATGCACACCAGTGAACAGAAATGGCCGTCGCCAATATTGAGATAGATAGATAGATAGATAGATCGTTTATTAATAACCCATTTGCAGTAAAAAACTGAATTGTTGGGAAAATTTACATAAGAATGATTATTAGTTACAGAATTCTAAAAATATTATAGGGTAATTACAAACGTTTAATTAAGATAATTATAATTAGTTTTAAATCTAAAATTCTATAATGTACTCCAACATACTATTAGAAAATTCTTATTGTCTAATGTCATTATGTGCACGAGCTCCAGCTACTATGAAGGTGTTTTTAAATCTGTCTGTTCTGCATAAAGGAATGTATATAGGTTTTGTATTTCTGAGAGTAGTTGATGGGTGCGTGGTATTAAAAGGAGGACGATCATAGAGGTGACTTTGTGGATCTTTAGCTATTTTTGAAAACCAAGTCCTACATCACTCGGCTCTTCGGTCTTCGAGGCTAGAAAGTCCAGATAATTCAAGTAAATTTCGGTAATTGAAATCATATGCAAAGAAAATACGTAAAGCTCGTTTTTGTTCTCGTTCAAGGGAGAAGCTCAGATATTTAGGGAGTCCATAGTGGAAAGATTGCCGTGCATACTAGAGCACTGATTGAACACACACGCGGTAAAATTTAACCAGTTCGTCTACGGTGATATTCGCGCGCTTCAATTGAATTAAGAAATAGAGCCTTTTGGACGCTCTCTTGATGATGTTGGAGACATGGGAGTTCCTTTTTAGGTCGTTTTGTAAGGTTACCCGAGGATTTGAAGCTTGTCAATTACTTCAAGGGTTGATCCATTTATATTAATATTATCATATAAACTTGGTGTTCAGCTAAACGAAATTCGCAATTCCTTACATGTTTTAGGGTTTAGTTCAAGTTTATTAGCCCTCGACTAGTTTTCTACTTCTGTTATCATTTCTTTTGCTTTACTACTTTGATTCTTTCCGATCACTTCATGGAGAGTGGTGTGATCGACGTATTTAACGATTCCATTTGATAAATGGGCATTGAGGTCATTTATCATTACGATAAATAGCCAAGGACCCAATTTGGTCCCCTGAGGTACTTCCGCTTGGACTGAAGTACACTCCAAATAGCAATCAGTTGCAAGCTTGACTGCTGACTCCTATCTGTTAAAAATTTACAAATCCAGTTCAAAATATGAGCGTTTATACCATAATAAGAAAGTTTATTTATCAAAATTTAATGATCGATTAAACCGAATGCTTTCTAAAATCCAGAGCGAAGACTCCTAACATCGTTTCCTGTTCCGTCAGTGGCTTGGGACCGATGGTGTATCATATCAATCAAACCATGGCGTGCGGATGAGCCAGGAATACATCAGAATTGATCGGGTTTAATATGATTTAAAATTGCTGGTTTTACATGTACTTGTACTATATATTATTCTGCTATTTTCGAAAGTGTAGGCGTTAATGAGATGGGTCTCAAATCTGTAGTAAGGTCATCTACTTGAGTTGTTTTACGCAATGGTTTTACATTTGCACATTTCCAGATTGCCGGGAGCTTCTCTTCTTGGAGGGATGAATTGATGATTGAAGTGACTTGGTGTGCGAGACTATGTGAGAATTCTTTAAGAATCCAATTCGGAATTTTATCTGGGCCATTCGCTTTCCCAACACCGATCTTTTTTAGGTCAGCTGTTGCCCAGTCCATTGATACTGAAATGGGATCAGCGTCGCTTGAATCAAAGTGTAAACGGTAGTATAATGGTCTATAATGCTGCTGAGGTAGGAGGAAGGCTTGATTGATTTGATTTGCTAAGTCCAATTTATCTTGAGGACTGGGTGAATCGTTTGAGAGGAACGTGGCTGTAATGTCTTTGCTTCTCTCTGTCATCCCGCATAGACGTTTACATTCTCTCCACCAAAGTTTTGGGTATGATTTATTTACGTTTTTCATCTTTGATTGATAGAACTTTGATTTACATTTTTTGCGCTCTTTATTGACTTTATTTCTAAAAAAATTTAACAGTGTGGAGTTGGAGTAAAGGGCTTCCTGAAGCTTTCGTATCACTGTTTGAGATGACCAGTCATCCAGGGTGTATAATTTCGGTGTAGGTTAATTGCCTTGGTTGGCATGATATTGTCTAGTCCTATATTGATTGCAGAGTTGAAAAATTGGAGTTTTTCATGAGTATTGTCAAAGCTGTCTATGATTGACCAATCAATTGTGTTTAAATATCTCCGTAGCGCAATTCTTGCGCTTCGCTGCATATCCCTGATCAGGATTGTCTTTTTCATTGATAAGCATTTGGTTCGTTGTTGAGGAAAAAGAGAAATTGTGCAATGGTCTGACAGGCCAAGGCGTGATAGTTTAACTGGCTCTTCGTAGCAGTCTGTAAAGTTGGTTAACACCAAATCCAGGGTTCTCTGTCCTCTAGTAGGAAAATTGACAAGCTGTTTTAGATGGTAGTGGTTTGATATTTGAGATATATCCAACTGGTTCAAATTCCCCGTTAATAGAATGCCAGCGTTCGGGTAAGAATATTAAATTTTTTCCAGTGTATCTAATAGGTAATTAATCATGGAATTATCATCTGCGCTTGGCCTATTATTATGCGAGGAAAAACCCCTAGGTAAACGACTAGGTCTTAATTCGCTCCAAAGAACTTCGGTATATCCGCTGGGGTCTTCAAGATGTTTCAACTCTTTAACCTTGATGGAATCTTTCACGTTCAAACACACTCCCCCGTGTCGTGAAAAAGTTCTGTCTCTACGGATCAATGTATAATATGATATACCAATAGCTTGATTGTCAACAAGATCCCTTAGCCATGTTTCGGTAAAGCAAGCAATGTCAGGTTTTTGTAAAGTTAAGACATAAGAAACTTCGTCTATCTTAGGGACTAATGAGATAACGTTAGACACTATCAATGACGGTACAAAATATGTATGTGGGGTCTGAGGTTGGGATTGTAATGATGTTGTCAATGGGTTAGAGTTGATAGGAACTTGTATACAATTAATTGGCGTATAGCCTCTGGGTTTATTTCTGCGTTTAATGTAATCTTGTGGTCGATCGCGTCTATTGTTGAGAACAAAGTCTAGACTAGAGTCTCTGTACACTTTTCATGATGGAATGGATAGTTGTTGTAATTGCTCTGATGACATCCGGGGGGTATTGTAGGGATTTCCATTAGAGGCTGTATGTTCCGGTAGTTCATGGGAGGATGATGGATTGAGTATTGCATCGTTGAGGAAGGGACTTGATAAGGGTGGGGGGCTCGCTTGTAAAAATGGGTCAACCAGTCTTGTCGTTCGTAATACTGAAAATGTTGTAGTGAGCCATTATTATGTGCAAAGTCACAATTGGGGCCTTTTAGACACTGTCCTTTCTTATACAGGAAGGGGCAGGGTACCATTTGTTTGGGAGGTGTATCTATCATCTGGTCAGCATTCTCTTTGGTTCTACAAGTCTTTGGTCTACTGATGTTAGGTTTCTCTTTTTGGCTAGTCGGTCGACTATTTAGTCCAAACGTCTAGGATGGACTTGGAACTGATTGGCTGTTACTCCTGTTTTCCTTCGTTAAATCTACTTTGCTTGAAACTTTGTCATTAAGTACTGTAATTCCATTTATGCCTAAGATATTTCTCAGTTTCGGAGTACCATTAACACTGGGTTCTATGTTTTGAGTAGATTTGTCATCAGAATTGTTGTTCACCGGATTAGCGTGCTCCTGTTGTAATAGACGAATAGCAATTACAAAGCTAGTCTTTTCTTATTCTACAAACTTCAATTTAGTATTTAAATCTGCCAGATCAAAACCGAGATTATCCAGTCTTTGTTTTAAAGCTGCGTTTTCTTCTTTCAATTGATTGTTTTTACCCCGTAGGCTTTGAAAACAAGATTGACGAATAGATGTTACGTCATGGTCATTAACCTTATTATTCGCGCAAACAAAAGCATTGGAATAGTTAAATCAGTGCTTCTCAAACTCGTGTGTTAGGGTATTCAAGTTCCTCTGAATAGTTTTGACTGAATTCTCTAAGAAGTGCAAACGAGCGTGTTCTTGTTCGTTGAAGGGCGGTTGCCCTTTGTCCTTCTCTTCTTCATATTCGAAATTCTTTTGGTTCACATCATTGTCGTTCACGGTCCTCGTCGTTGTTGGTAAAAATTCTACTCCTGTTGGTTTCACACTAAGCTCAGTATTAGATTCAGATTCATAATTCGCTCTAATCTCGTTTGAATTAGGTTTGTCGGGGTCTGCTTTCACATCATCAAGGCTTCGATCCAAAACTTCTGCTTTCAAGGTTGTGGTAGTATCAACACAAACCTCAGTGAGCTTTCTCAAACGTTCTCTGTACTCGTCGGCTTTGGGGCCGCTCAAAGTGATGCTCTGATTCTCGTACCATCTTATAGATACCTCGGGAGTTTTAAGTTGTTTAGATCCTCCGCTAGGCACTGTCCATTTGCCCTTAACTTCTTGTATTTCGTCGACGAATTGTTTTAATGATTCAAAGTTATGTAGCCACTTAAATCCTCCTCTATCGGTCAATTTCAGTGGGTTTACAGTTCTTTCATTGTATAAGTCTTTAGCCGTGGCGATTGCTTAGATTGAAATATCGTCAAACTTTGCGCAGTTAGGGCGAATTTAAGGGCGAATACGGCCGTTTAGCTAGAGAACAACTAATCAGCCTTTGTGAAACTCATGAGTCTAAGTGCAGAAACGGCGGCAGTGACCATGACGAAGGTGTCGATGTCGAGCTGGAGTTTGAAAAAATATAAAGTAGATCACACAATAGGTTTTGACATAATCTTAATTGCAATAAAAATTCAATTTGTTCCGTTTCTTATAGACGCTACTTGACCTACTAGTCATATTGGATTAAGTTTAATAGGCTATTTTGTAATGAAAAGGTTTCTAAATAAATATGCATTTACGGCTCTACACTCGCAGGACTAACAGCACTATTTTCGTTCAAAATCCTCAAAATAGCAATGTTTGTGAAACTTTAACAGGTTACTTCCCGTCATTCGGTCATTTGTTCCACGTGAATTTCAATGTTGAATTGTGATGCTACAAATTTACGATTTCTTTCATTGATCTACATGTGTTAGAAGTTTCCAATTTGCTTGTGAATAAACACACTGTTACAATGCTCAGCAGAAGGACATATAATTGCCATAAGGCTGTTGATTCAATCGTCTACACAATGAAACATTTAATCTCGAGCTCAAAATAAAGATTCTTTTTCCCCTTGAAAGTCGAAACTCATTGTGTGATATATCAAAATGAAGCGCAGTAGCAGAAGCAAGGCTTTTTAGTTACTTCGTATATTATGCTTTTTATTTTTTTCGTAATTATTTTGCATATTATGCCGTCAAACGTAGTTCCTGTTCAGTTGCGTTAGCTATTGAGCGGCGCGATCACACGGTTAATTCAAACTTTTTTTCTGTTCCACCTGCTGTGCAATTGTGCTGCTGTTATGAATTTGTGATCGAGTGCAGATTCCACTGGATGTATATTCTTCTAATTCATCTAAAGTATTTAAAAGCCAAGTAACTGTAGATACAGAACATTGTTCAAATTTTATTAACAAATCAGTTGCTGAACCTGAGGATATTGCATCCACTATACATATCACTGTTGAGCAGCTCAGAGGTTTTCACAAAACTAAGAAAGCTACCGTGTCTAGCTGCACATAATCCAGTAATTGCACGGAGGAACGCTTGACAGCCATTTTTAACTTTTTGACCTTTGCCGCTGGGCAAAATATCGGCTTAATGTCTCAAATCACTGGCCATGATCTATTTTTTTTCTGTATTTTGCGGTAGTTTTTTAGTTTTCAGCAGAGTCTGTGTTTTCATACAAAATTAAGTATTCGTGAAAATGTTGCCCACCTTTGGGATAACCTTGACATCGATGCAATGACTGCTGCGGACCTTAGGTACCTATGGTGTGCTAGCAAGTTTTGAAAAACTTAATTGCGGCATGAGGAGGATATTCGTATACACATTCATTCGGGTCTGGAAATTTAATACGGCATCATACTGTCCACATATATGCCCGCTGGTCAATCTGGGTTGGCTACAAATTATAAGGTCCTTGTCTGCATTCGGTGGGATTTATAGGTGGACTAGTCATTGGCTACAAAATTATCGCTTGCAAATTACGAGATTTCTCTTATTTACTGACCGCCCACAAGTTCACTGACAGATCTGATCTCCCTCAGCCAGGAATACATATCCGTGACTAAGTAAACGGTACTATGTGGCGATTTCAACTGGAATTAGCGGAGAAGCAATGCCAATTGTATTTACGAGTTTCTAAATAGCAGTTTCAAACAATTAATTACATCATTAACGCATATTTTAGGAGGATTACTGAATCATATTATTGTCAACACCAAACCAGTTCATACAAAGATCCACCCTGCGTATACTACAGTGACCATGATGCTATATTTATAATTGTAGCTAAACCATAAAGTGAACTGTAAGCCTATGAAACATTTGGAATCACAATTGCTATTACCGCACAGCACTAATTTTTATTGTCTTTACTTTACGCAAAATTGATAAAAATTAGAGAACGGTAGCACACGATACTCCACTTTTGGCGTTTATTACTTGTTCTATATGTTAGTTTTTTGCTTTTTCTGTATGAGTTATTCAACAACAAATAAACCTTACTTGCCCTTGTATTTGCAGTGAGGATAAGACGACAAAAATAGATGAAGTTAGCGTTTGTGGTCTTGTAGTAACTTTAGTGATAATAAAACGCATTGCTGTTTCGGCTATACTGGTAATGCATTTTCGAAATAATTGGCGTTATTCTTCAACATTACTGCTTTAAAAACTCTTGATGACTAGATATTGATACACGTCAATTTTTGGTAGGGAAACAAGAATTCGTTGAAAAAACGATAACGTCTGTTTATAAACGTAGTGAAAGGCATGATGTATTACAAGGAGTTTCCGGACAATGCTTCTCTCATATGCCTATTTAACTGTTTCTTTGGCTTAGAACGCCAGTAACTGAGAGTAAATCGTAGATTTCACATGCAAGACATCGTGTGCACTGTTCACTCGTACAAATTATGCACTTTAGTTACTTTGTACAAGTACGAACGTGCTATAGTGAACCAGGCTTCAACTTCGTTCAAACCACGAACTTTTTTAAAGGTCGTAATTTTTTAAATTTCTATTTAAATGAAATTTCTATTTAGCAGATAACTGAATAATAGGACCCAGATATTATTCATATCCTTATTGTTTAAAGCCACCTCAATAGCTATAATCTGTGTTGGCTTCAAGATAACTGTTTTTCTTCCGAAATTGGCGGAAATTATCTACGGAATCGTCGTGGTACAGTTAGCTAATAATTCATACTCATACAACCTACTGTGTTGACTCGCTGCTTTGTCTAAAAACTCTAATTAACAGCCTATGACGTAGGAAGTGTATGATGCCTTTTTTTTCGCATCTGCGGTGGGACAGCTGAAATTATGTTGCACCTGTTTGTGAATATTAATTGCATCTAGTAATTTTTGTAAAATTACAGTAATATAGCTTGTAACTTCATTCGAAAATGTAATATCAAAAATGCGACTTCGTCATGCAGTCTATGCAAAATATCGTTTTCTATCATTGTGTCATATTCCACGACGATCGAACAAGAAATAAAAAAGCCTCAAGCTTTTTTCGAAGAACATCGTCGCCTAACAACAACAACAAGATTAGCTGCACGTAGAGACCAGTTCCTGGTCCAAAAATGCAAGTATTTTTATCTATGTCAAAAAAATCTGCCAATGCAAGTAGTGTGATCGAATGGTTTGCTCGTCCATCGTTCAACAAAAAACCGGTGGAAATAGCACTTAGCATAGATAGATAGATAGATAGATAGATAGATAGATAGATAGATAGATAGATAGATCATTTGCAGCAAAAAGCTGAATTACAGGGATTATTACCAATAAAAAGATGATAAGAAAGAAATAAAGGTAAAAATGA
>JAOBYK010340355.1:0-17571 GCA_025434845.1 Phenganax subtilis | reverse complement strand
TTTTTCCTGATAGTTTCAGGTGTTATATATAACAACTAATCCATGTCCTTTATCATGCAATGGCCAATGATAAAGATATTTTAACCTGATGAAATGTGGAACTTTCCATTCACTTATTGCCTTCACCTTGCCAATCAGAAAACTCATTCGGTCAAGTCATCAAGAATTAGCATTGCACTCAAAAATATTCATCTGTTGAAAAACGAGTGGTAATTTTTTTGAGATTTGACTAACTTTTTTATGTTATATGCACATGTACCAACTTTGATGTATTTCCTTCTTTCTTTAAGTTCCCCATGTGCACACTTTGGAAAGTGTTTATCAGGGTGGTCCTCATGTTTGTCAGAAATATGTCCCATGATAGACTTCCATTTTGCCAGCAAAAGGGAAGTAAAGCCTTTCACAGTTGACGTTGAACACCAGTAAAGATGATTTTGAACACCAGCTGTCCACTTCGCAATTCTTTCACAGCCCTTTTCTTTGCTGGCAGCAAGCATTTTCTTAACTATACCTTTGGCAATATGCCACTGACCAAAGAAATGCTGTATTTTGGGATGACATTCCCTGATCCATTTTTGAATTCCTTTATGTCGATCAGAGATAAAAATAGGAATAGACAAGCCAACAACAGTCAATATAAAGTCAAAACAAGCCTTAGCACCAGCAAGTTCCATAGCATTGCTACTCCCAGTTTGGTTTGCCTAAAAAGTTACATTTCACATTGTTATTGAACAAAATTTCTCAGCACAGATGAGCAAATTCCGTCAAGCAATCCTTAGTGGTACTTGTCATAATGGTGTTACTCTTTACTTATGAAAAACGTGAGTGTACATGTAAAACAGCTAGTGAAAGCAGAATAATTACCTGTAATAAATCAAAATGAACAATCTTCAATATTGTTGTGCAGAACATGGTGTAGGCTCCATATTTTGCGGAGTGCCCCATTGAATCGAAACGGCCATCACCACACCAAACTGTTTCACCAACGTTCTTTAAGGACTGAATTAACGAGTTTTGGTAAGACTCCCAATACAACAGAATAGTTGGGAAAATAAACTTGCTTTGATGGTGGAAAAATGTCCGTGGATTGTATGCTGCCAACCCCAAATGCTTAAATACGAGAAGTACTTTACTTATTGAAGCACCAGCCATAAGAACAGCAAAACTCAAAAGGATATTCCCAGCTGGGTATCTTCCAAGTACATAAGGCTGGCTTCTCCAAGTAAAAGATTTTCCCTGACAAACATTGCAGTATTGCACAACAGTGACCATAGTCCCATTCTTTTGCATTATGACTTTTGGACCCTGGCTCTTGCATGTGAAGCAAAACATGGAGAAAACAGTCAGCAATGCATTGTAAAAAACAATGAACTTTGGTTCATTCTGACATGCCACATCAGGAGAGACACTAAGAAACAAAAGGTTTTTACTTTCTACAAGTATGACACTTTTTTCTGACTGGGTTTCTTCATCCTTTTCCACCTATTTGTAGTGAAATCTTATAATTGATGGAATAGAAATTTATAGTGAATATACACTTTATAATGATTTGGAAAAAATAGATCCATTTTATGAGTACAATTTTTATTAAAAATAAATGATAGACTTGAATTTTACCAAACAAACGTTATTCTTAAAGTCTGGAACTCAAACGATTACATTTTCAAGAAATCAAGAAAACTTGTCGATGATTTTTGTAAAAACAGCTACGGTATTTTGGAACATGCAAAACGTGGTGAAAAATTTTAACGATAAAATCACAAAAATAGGTGTGATGAGTCCTACGATTAAAATACCAGCCGGACGTTACACTTTTGAAACATTCTTAGAAACTCTAAAAAATCACGACATAGAGATAAAAAAAGTGCCTCACGTAAACAAGACGAAAATTTTTTGTCGAGACCACGACTTAAACTTGGGGCAATTTGGAACTTTACTAGGCTTTAATAAAAATAAGCAAGTTGATAAAAATACTTGGACCGAGTCAGATAAAGAAACCAACGTCTACGATGAACTTAGGTATGTAAAAATAGGCTGCGATCCAGTGGATAAAACTAAAAACTACCTCAATGGAGAATTAAGCGATGCGGTGACGGTCTTACCTGTGCCTAGATATCAATCTCTTATTGGTAGCACCATGCATTACGTGGACATCGAAAGCAGCGTAAAAACCTGTTTCAAAATCTACAACGAAATGAGTTTTACGGTCATGGGGGATAATTCTATGGACGTGGGGTGTGTATTGTTAGAACTTTACCTAAAATAAAATGAAAGCATACCAAATGAGCACGAAACCAGTGAGCCTGAGCGAAGCAAACGTAGAAGAGTTTGCACTGGAGCAAGAACTTAGAGAACTTTATTATGATCCAGCACGTGGATATAAAAGCGCCGAGCAATTGTATCACGCGGCTAAGGAGGAGGATTTACCTGTGAACCGACCACAGATTAAAAAATGGTTAAAAACACGAGATACCTTTACTAGGAATCGATGAGCGGTGAAAAAGTTTAAGTTTAGAAAGATTTACGTAGACGAATTGGGAGAACAACTACAAATGGACTTGGTGCACACGGGAGCTTTTAAAAGTGTTAACTAAGGTTATTTTGGGGTCTTAACCTTTATAGAAATCTTAAGTAGATTTGCTTTTACTTGCCCCGTAGAAAAAAAAAGACACAAAGCACATGACAAAAGTCGTCAAGAAAATTTTGGAACAACTTAAAAATAGATTTGGAAAATATCCAGACAAGGTACAATTTGATGATGGAAACGAGTCTAAAAACGTGGGCGTGAGAAAACTTTTAATGGACTTAGAGATTAAATACTTTATCACAGAGCCAGGACTTCCCGCCAGAAGACCTAAAAAAGTGAACAAAGTGAGCCTGAACCAAAAGTAAAAAAAGAAAAGATGGTAAAAAACTCCCTGACGATCATATAGGTAAAAAAGCTGCTGTGGTGGAGCGTTTTAATAAAACCCTAAATTCTGTCATGTGGAAGTACTTTTTTAAGTACAATACTCGAAAATGGATTGACAAGTTGGACGATTTTACAAAAAATTATAATAGTAGTTTCTACAGTAGCATAAAAATGAAACCAAGTCAAGTCGATAAAACAAACGCAAAGCAAGTTTGGCTGAACTTGTTTGGCAACTGGACTGGCGCATTTCCAAAACCAAAATTTAAAACAGGAGACCTCATGCACGTGATGTTGTATAAAAAACCTTTTCAAAAACGTAACAATCCGAGTTTTAAAGACAAAATTCTGGTGATCGAAAAAGTTCTTAGAGGAAACCCCAACATGTACGGCTTAAAAGAAACGAACCAATGCAAAGTGAGCCCGAGTCTGTTTTGGGTAAGTTTTACGAGCAAGAACTTAGTCACGTCATAAAATAAAAGAATGTATTGATTGATGGAGTTGGAGGAAAATGAAAATTTTAGAAACAAGGAGCTAGACCAATTCTACGAACGCGAATGCAGCCAACTCAATCACGAATTCAAAAACTCTTGGTTTGATGCAAGAGAAAATCAGGACGTTTATAGATTAGATGATGAAGAATTAAGGAATTTATTAGAGCCAGAAATTAAAGAAATGACCTACACCATGAGAAAAATATTTTTAAAAAACTTTGCTTGTCTGGATGTAGATGAGATGGATGGTCCAGCTTCTAAAAAATTATTAAACAATATCACATTAGCTAATGGAAATAGTATTGCAGGGCATAAAGGTGTGCCCATCGTAGAAAAAGGTTTAATCATCGGTGATAAAAAAACCAACCCCGTTATTACAGATTTTAACAATGCATTGCTCCAGGTCAGAACGGAGTATGACAATAAGTTTAAGCGACAAGTAAGGGAAAATCTAGATCTGCCAGCTACTCACGATGGAAATGCGATAGAATGGCTAGACGAGGCTAGGGTAGAAGAAGAAATTATTAAAGAAGTAGAGTCTGGCATGTTGGATAAATTATCTCAAACTGAAGAACAGCTTTTGTCAAAAATAAAAGAAAATGCATTTGTCGAAGAACAAGATCTTAGAGACATGAATGGGATCATGAATCCAAAAGGTGAAAATCTACAAGAACAGTTAAAGTCATTAAAAATAGAGAAAGAATATTTCACAGACCAAAAACACATGGCTAGATCAAAAGAACAACAAGAACTAATCAACACTATTTTATGGATAATCCACTTAAAAATGGACTAGCTCAGACTACGCAACGGTGGAAAAGTTATTTTGGAAGAAACCATAGACGCGATGAAAATGTCTGATTTGAGAAAATTATTTAAGCAGGTGTGAGCATTTTAGACGTTTTGTAAAACTAAACGGTATGGCTCTGGGCTCCACAATGGTTTCGATATTATTAAGCATAGGAGGTACGGTGTTTGTATTGGTTAAATGTAGCAGAAGTACGATTCAAAGCATTGCTAAAGATGTAGAAAAAACAAAAAAAGTAATAGAGAAAACGACTAGCACGCTGAGACCTTTTATTACGCCATGATAAAGACGTTGGAATGGACTGGTCAAGGCATAGAGTTTCTTGGTGGGAATCTTTGGTTGGTTTTTGTTGCCATATTAGTGATAGCATTGTCCATGTTTGTTGTTAGTCCGTTTCTAAATAAATGAGCAAAGAAATAATAAAACAGCTATTCAGAGGAAGATACGACGAATGGATGAACCCAGACTTGCCCGATACCAGGCTAAAACTGGAAAGTTGGCTGGTATGGATTTTTGACCAGATAGGACGATTTTTTGGACCTTTTTTAGATTGGATAGAAAACTTAGATAGAACCAACAGAGACATGATTAATAAGAACCTGACTTTTTTTAACACAAAAGATTTTAAACCGTTTGAACTGTTAAGGTGCAATTCTAGACCTGATTTTAAGTCCATTTCTTTACATTCTAAATCTAAACACCTCAGATTGAGATCCAGAAAATGAAGATCTAACTTTTTTAACACCAAAGGTTTTCGATGATAAACTTAATTATAGAGGTTTTGTTGTGGGTGTTGTTTTTTCCAATTAAAATAGGAGAACTAGTTTCCGGTGGGATTTCTTTTTGTTACTTTTTCCTATTAACTTGGTTTATCTCGTTACAGACTCCGTAAAAGTGGTGTTTGAATTCGTCTCATATGCGTTTTGGGAAAATAAAAACGTGTTATGGTATGTGTTGGGACTTTTCTTTTTTTAAGTCTAATAGTGGTTTTAGATCTGTTGTTTGTTGTGTTAAATCTTGCATGGATCACCATATTTGGAGATAAAACTAGCAAAATGGAAGAAATTCTAGACCCAGAACCATTGTTTGACCCGAGTTTTCTGGTGCCTGTTTTTGTTTTCTCGAGTCTTGTTTTAATTTTTATGCTTAAATAAATGAATAAAGTCACTTTTTCAGATGCTCTTCTTTTGTACAAGAAGATTGCACATGATTTCGATTACATCCTTTATAACTTTAGTTTCCTACATAAATCCACAGAGTTTATACATGATTCAGACAAACTTGAACTTTTATCAACTAGCCTAAAACGAAAAATAAAAGAAATAAAACAAATTCCTAAAGGAACTAGGTAAGTTATCATCTAAGACCATTGACGAATGCATACAAAACTGTCTATTAATTATAAATCAACTAATGGAAAAGACAAAGAATCAAGTGCCCTACTCAACTTTACAAAAGCTAATCTATGATGGTTACATCATAGAATCTGACCTGATTTTTATTAAAGTCAACTGCACAAGCAGCAATTGCTACACCTTTAACAAAATAATATCGAGATTACTTTCAACAATAATAAGTAAAGTAAGAGGTGAAAAAGAATCAACCAAGCTCAGTATCCCTGACTTGAAAAAGAAAAACTCTCTAAGCTCCTACGTAAGATTAGGCGTGAATCTTGGATTTTTTGTAAGAGTCATAATCTTCCTTATTTAAAGTTTCCACAAGGTCGTCTAGATGTTTATGAATACTTTTTGGCAACTTTATTATTTTTCTATCTATATTCTTAATTTCGCTTAATACTTTAAAAGGTATATTTTCAAAGTTGTTTTTTTGATTGTTGTTGTTCATTTTTTTTTTTTACTTATATACCGTTGAATATTATTGTGCAGTCATGCGGAACAATATGCAAATTAGGTTATGACGTCACAACTTTTTCCAGATGTGTTTAGGCAGGTCTTAAGCTCATTTGCATAAAAGTGGGCGGAGCTTAGCTTAAATTCACCTCATTAGTAAGAATTTCCTGGAATTTTACCTAATTAGCATAAATCATTGACAGGTCATGATAATTTCGTCATGCATGGACGCTCAAACCCTCAATTATATACTACTGTTTTCACCTCCAACACTTATAGCAAGTTTTTCAACAAGTAGTTTTCCAAGATTATTCAAAAACCAAGACTTGTCATTTCTATTCTTAAAATCAAACTTTAGATTTAAGCTATCAGGAACCAAACAACTATCTGGTTTTAAGTTTGGAATATCAACGTATATTTCTTCTTCTGGATTTGCCTTGTTTGAATTAAAAGTAATTGTGTGTTTTGTTCTAACGCTTTTGATATCAGACATTTTGAGTTTCTTATATCCAGGAATTAATGTTTTCATTTATTATAAGTAAAAATTTATTTTTTTCTTCTACATTTGTTTTTATACATATCATAAACAAGCCATACTAAAAACAATGCTAATAACCACAAGTTGTTTGCTAAGAATTTTATTCCTTTGGCTCCTAGACTTAGGATACTGCCAACTACACCTAATATAGCACCAGCAGTAGGTCCTACTTTTTTTGTTATATTATTTAAAGTTTTTACGAGCTCATCAAGTACTTTTGAAGTTTTTAAAGTTACATCTCTAACCGATGTGACTATGTAATAAATAAATCCACCTATGGATATAGCTAATCCACTCAATGCTAATAGGTTATCTTTACACCATCTTTTGAATCTCTTAAATCTACTCAGGTCGTTTTTCTTAATTTCTTCATCTATAATTTCATTTGCTTCTAGTCTTTCTGGTTTTAAACCCATTTTCATACGAATTAAGTCAACTTTTTGTTTAACACTACCTTCTTGTTCTTTCTCAGCCAATTTATCCCTATGTTTTATATCACCTTCTAATAATATGATTTTATCCTCCTTATCATCCAAGAAATGATATCCTCGAATTTCACAAATATTTTGTTGTGTTAATCGTTCTGTTGTTTCTAATTCTGTCAAGGTATTTGCTATATTTTCTTTTGATTCCTTAACAGAAAAATCACTCACTTGACTAACAATTTCATCATTCATTTCTTGATCTTTAATTTGTTCTTTTGTAGGTTTGGTTATAAATTTTGTATACATTTCACCCATTTCAGTTTTGAGTAGTCTAATTTCTCTAACTAGTCTTGTTTCAACACTTTCTATTAGCTCTATCATGTCATGTCCAGATTTTGAATTCTCAGTTATAGTCTCTGTGTTTAAACTTACTCTTTTTTTAATAAATTTAATTTCCTCTAATATTGCCTCTATTTTATCAAGACCTGCACTAGGTTGACTGGCATCTAATTCATTCAATCTTTTGTTTACTTGTTTTAAGTCCACATTAATTTCATTTTCAAAATACTTTAACCTAGCCTCGTTTTTCTTATCTCCAGGAGTTTCTTTCACTTTTGACTCCACACTAGCTGTTGCAGATTTTGTTATCTTTTTATAGTCTTCAATTTCGTCTTGTAGTTTCATTTTGGCATCATTTTCTTCTTTGTATTTTTCAACTTTTTTGTCAAGCTTATCATGTATGCCTTCAAGTTTTACGTTTAGGTCTTGACGTGTGAGTTTTTTCAATTCTTCAATATTTTTATTTACTCGATTTTTTAAACTATCAATATTATTCATAATTTCATTATAATCATCTAGTGTTTTAGCTTCAACTGTATAAAATTTTTCGTCTAAAATATTAATATCTTTTTTTATTTGATTTAAATCGGCCGTAGCTCTATTAGTCAGACCTTTCATCTTTGTTGTATTAGCAGGCACATCAGTTTCGTTAATAGTTTTAATTTTTTCAAATATAATTTTTATATTACTTGTTGTGATGTTTTTAAATTCAGTAAAATTTCTTTGTATTTCAGCAACTCTAGGATTCACAGGTACTATAGCTTGTTTCAATTCATGTATTCTTTTGTCAAAGTCTCGCAGTACATTGCTATTATATTCTAAACTTTTTACCCTATTAGTTAATTCTACAATATCTTTGAGAGTGTTTTCATATTTTTCTTCGAGACCTCGGTGTAAATTATTATCCAAGTTATTTAATTTTTCATCCAATTCATCATAAGTGATATTTAATGTTTCAAGTCTTGCATAGTTTTCATCTATATTTTTATATGATGGAAGATTACTTATTAGATTTTGAAATTCACTTCTAAGGTTTTCAGCTCTTTGGATAAACTCAGAATTATCCTTTGGTTGTGTTAACGTTTGTATATTTGCGTGGTTTTAATTGAAGAAAGACTTAAGGACTTCGTAGGTAAAATACATTCGCTAAAGAGTGCTAGATAAACAAGAACGTTCATTGTACGTGTCGGTATAATTTATGCTAATTACTATAATTATGCTAATATATCAACAGGTTGTGTACATGGTTTTGATCTTGGCACACTTCTTAAAGATTCAAAATGTCTATGAGGAGTTGCTGCTGGTTTTGGTGATTCCTCAAGGCTAGCAGATCTTGTAAAATTATTATTCCATGCCAGTCTTACATCAATTCTTTGATGTATATTGGCTTGTAAAATAGGATCTCTTTCAAGTTCTGCTTCTCTAAGCAATTTTCTCAACTCATCAACAGTATATTCATATCTTTTATTTGAAGTACACTCAACAGTTCCATGTTGTACATATTTTCCGTAAATATAGGCATTCCCTTGAAGTACAATTGTCCATCATCATTTACATCAATATTGTTAAAAAGCTCTTTTGACTTTGAACTGGAACCTTTGATAATACCTACATTAAAACTTCTTTTAATTAAGTTTCCTAATTTAGCGGTTTTGTTATTTTTTGACTTCCAATTTGTCGATTTATATCTTTATTACTTACTCTAGTAAATCGATTAGAAAAGTCCCCTATCCTTGTTTCCAAATCTTGAGACTGATTATCATCATAATCAAAACTTGTTTCTAGTTGTTCTTCTTTTTCTTCTCGTTCATAAGTTTTAGGATCACTTGGATCAAATGGTGTCTTTTTAAAATCTTCTCCACCTTTTGCCATTTATTTAATGGTTAAAATTAATCAAAATGGCTTTTACATTCATCTGACCAATACCCTAAACTATCATTTTCACTTTCCGTATCTGATGAGATATATTCTCTGCGTCTTCTTGCAACTCTTTCTATATTATATCGAATTCCATAAATATAGGCGTTCCCTTAAAGTACAATTGTCCATCGTCATTTTCATCAATATTGTTAAAAAGCTCTTTTGACTTTGAACTGGAACCTTTGATAATATCTACATTTAAACTTCTTTTAATTAAGTTTCTTAAATTAGCGGTTTTGTTCTTTTTTGACTTCCAGTTTTGTCGATTTGTATCTTTATATGTGCCTTTCACCACTGAGGTTGTGGGTTCGATTCTCAGCGCAGACTTAACTTTCTCAAGTGAAAAGAGTCTGTCAATTACTCTGCCGAAAGTCGTAGGTTTTCCCTGGGTACTCCGGTTTCCTCCTACAGGGGAAGTTGACAGGGTGGGCTAGGATAAACAGATTAGGAAATAAATATGATTGTTGTAAAAATAGACAGTGTAAGAGAACATACATGTATATTCATATACAAAATGTATACATTAGAAAACCATTGTAAATAGTTATGTAATTCAGCTCATACGCTGCAAAGTAACTATATATAAGCCATAAACACAACATACAGTGTTCATTTCTGATGCATTTCTTCTGTTTCTTATGATGATGTTGATATGGTTCTTTCTATATTATATTCTCTAACACATTCATTGTTAGTTATTGTAACTTTTCTATGTTATAATCATTGTTATTTGACTCATCCTCAGATGCATCACTTGACTCATTGTTAAATGGGAAAAACATACTAAAGCGAAATGAGTCGTTACTTGATTCATAACCAGATTAATCATTTGAGTCAGAGTCAGAGACAGATGGGTCACTTGGAACGGATTCATGGTCAGTTGGAACGGATTCATAGTTAGATGTATTGCTTAGACTCGTCATTTACTTAATGGTTTAATTTCACTTTTTTTAATCCGAGAATTGTGCTTGTTGTCATAACCTAGCCATTTTATGAGCACTTTATCACCTCGAGTTTTGAGTATCTTTTCAACTTTGTAAACGTTGTCTTGCTTATCAACAGGTGATAATTCTTGCTTTTATAATTTACCAAGAATAGGTCCATTATCAGTAATCGTTTGAGGTATACACCATGTATATTTATTTATTTATTATTGCATAAATAAATATCAAACGATTACTGATATTGTTTTTTCGCCATGCAAAACTACAAAAATAGGTCCATTGTCTATAAGGTCTTCAATTTTATACATGTTTGGATCACCTCTGAATACTATTGAGATTTTAAACATTTCTTCGGTAAAATTGGCTTCATATCCTTTTACAAAGATGTTCTTATACTTGCTCACTCTTACGAGATTTCCAATCTTGTACTTGTTCAAAGGTAATTCTCCAGTATAAGATCCATATAATGTACTCCATACTAAATCTTCATTAGACTTGCTTACGTCTACAGATTTCATAAGAGTTGTGTTCTGTTTTGGGTGGTTGTAATTATTTACTAGATCATTCAATACACTAAACCATTCATGAGTACCTTGAGCATAAAAGTTTTTCCACATCATAGTTTTAATGTTCTGTTGAACCTTTCAACAATGGCTGCTTTTCTCTCAGACATTGTAGAAAAGTACTTAATTTTATGACTTTCTAACAAGTTTTTCATGCCTATGTTGTAAAATTCTTTTCCTTCATCAAATTGAACTACATCCAGATATTTTCCAAATTGATTTTTGAACTTTTTAAGTAGTTCATTTCAGGGGCTGATCTAGGGGTAGTCAAACCGATCACGCGACTAAGGTAAAAAATTCAAGCACAAAAATATTCGATTCAAAGCAGTCCAGTTATTAAATTTCATGCAGTAACGTTACATAAAAAGTTCATAGTCCAATTATTAACTTTCATGTAGCAGAAAGGCCTTCGATACTCCTACGCACAGAAAAGCGGTGTTTTGCGTAAGTTTTGCACGCTCGGCAGTCAGATTCCAGTCATTCGATTGGCTAACTTGCTTTTTGCATGCTCTGCGGGGGGTTTAGCGATCAAGCGATCATATACAGGCCATCAGCCAAGTTGTTTACATAAGTTTTGGAAAACTTGTGTTTTCTGACTATACGTTTATATCTAGTATAAGTGTCTTGTGTCTTGAACCATTCTTTAATTTGTTTTTTTAAAACGTCCAAGTCTTGTTCAATAGCTTTTTGATAAAGTTTCTCTGCAGATTGATAACCAGTCTTGGGGTTGTAGTACAAGTTTCTAAGTTCTTGCTCCCTTGTGAAATTGTCCATTTGATTTATGTAAAGCTCTAATAATACAGTCCCAATATTATCATTTTTACCAGGGCCTGTAGTAATGTCAAAAGTAAACTTGGTCCAAATACCACTGTAAAAAGAAACCTCACTTTCAATGTCTTTGTAATGTGACACTGAACCGTTTCAACTCTGTGTTGTAGTAATTGGAAGAGTCACTAAAGCAGAACTTCTTTGTCCTTGTGAGTCAAAGTTTAAAGACTTGTTTACTGCATCACAATGTACACTGACGTATTTTAGACCAAGATTTACGTCACACTCTCTTTCAGACTCTGTCCATGTGTTTTGAGATACATTTTTATTAAGCTTGAATCCAAGTTGTGATCCAAAGTATTTTAGGTTTAGGTTATCATTTTTACAATATATTTTGGTTTTGTTTGTGTATGGAAGTTTCTCTAGTGCAATTTTATACTTTGCTGGTTTTTTCTTCATATCATCAAATGTCATATATCCAACAGGAGGCAAGAGCGTGACATTGTCTTTGGTAATAAAGTTGTTTTGTCTAGAAATTACATTTGTACCATTCCAAAAGATCATAGCTGACTTTAAGAACAACCTAGACCCAGACGTTGTTTCTATACGTTTGTTAATATGAAGTTCTTCATGATGGTTGTTAATAATCACAGTAAGTTTGTTCATTTATTTGTTGCATTAAATAAATGAACGCACAAAGATATTACAAAGCTGTGTATGGTGAATAATATGAGCAAGCAATGTCTATATACAACACCCAAGTACAAAAGCTCAAAGATGACTTTGCTTAAATATATCCAAATGCTGACTTGAACAAATTTGAAGTCAATGTTATAATTGATCCTGATAATTTGTCACCGGATGCGGTTGATACTAGCATAGACTATGATGTCATTGACTCCCATGGAACAGACATTACATCAGGGGCGGCGGAACGTATTTCATTTTGGAGGGGCTAAATTCAGCCTTTTTTGACTGAGTGGAAACACAAACTGCAAACGGTGTAGGGATTTTTTCTATCTTTAAAAGTGGTTTAAAATCTATAAAAACACAAATATGCATAGATTTTGCTTGATCGGATTTCACGATTCTTTGTGATTTAATGAGGTATTAAAGAAGATTAACACCCACTTATAAGCGGCAAAACCTTCAACAGACCTCTTTACGTACTGCGCAATAAGCACATAGGTAGTCTAGTGTTAAATAAGGACAAACATGTAAATGGACATAAATGCAATACGTAAATGCAATCCGTGCATCTGCAGAGGTTTTTATGATATGTATACTGCATGTATAACAGTAGTATAATAACTTAATAGTCAATAATTCAATGATTCAACAACAATAAAATACACACAAGTGTTGTTTATAACTTCTGTTATTTATCAATGTCTTCACCTCACAGTCAAGGTCTGAATGAAAGTCAGAATTCGCCAAAAAATGCCTTTCTTCGAACATTAGCTGCAATAAAACTTTTCGCAATTTCTTTCAAGTCAAGGCCATCAACTTTCTCTTTGTAAATGTACAGTAACATGATATGGTTCAACCTCTTCTGTGTCATGCTTGATCGCAAGTAGTTCTTTAAAATTCGAAGCGCTGAAAAAGTTCTTTCCGCCGTTGCTGAGGAGATAGGGATAGTTAGATAAACACGTAAGAGTCGGTGAACTTCGCTGAACATACTTTTTGAGATTTTACACTTATTCATAACGTCACAGAGGGTGTTTATGGATGTAACTCTCTTTATTCCAAATAGATACTGATCGTTGGCAGTTTTAATTAAATCTGGTAGCATTGTCAACTGGATTTTTAGACGCTCAACATTTACATCTGTGGAATACTTTTCTAAAAACTCTTCGGAGAACTGAACAGTAACACCATTACACGAGCTCAATAGCATCTGCTGTATCTCATTTATTATCTTAAGAGACTTTTGATCAAAACGTCTTTTGATTTCATCTTCAAGGAGATCCAGCACTTCAAAATATTGTTTCCGGTAGTAATCTTCTGGGGTAGAAAAACTATGATTAGCAGATCCATCAGCGAATCTTCTTGGCATGCTTCTTTGTTTAGGAAGTGCAGGAGGGTCAGTGTAATCTTTTGCTTCTAAAACAACTGAATGGTAAAATGTTATGAACTGATCATCAGATCGTTGCCTCTCAAGAAATCTAAGTGCTACAGCTGCTGCAGAGGTTGCTTCTTGTGCGTTTAGATCACTGCTTTGTAATGTTTTCGAGATTTCCTCCATAGCACTGAAGACCATAAAGGATAACTTTAAACCAAAGAACGTGCTAAATTTTTCCATCAGGGCCTTCAAGCCAGCAGCTTTTTTTGAGGATTCATCGTTCGAATCTTCGCCAACAATGTGCAGCTCGGTGTATATAACTTCATAATTCTTAATGATTGCATCGAGAGCACCGGTACGAACAGTCCACCTTGTCGGGTATAGAGGCTTGATACCAGTTGTCTGCAGATTCATTTCGGCTTTTAAATTCTTAAAAAGCGCCAATCTCTTCGGTGAAGCACGGATTAGTCTCGCCAAATCGGATGCTAAGCTTAAGGCATTTTTTACACAATCACAATATCTAGTGCAGTCCTGTAAGCACAAGTTCAAAGAGTGAGCGAAACAATGAACGTACAGCGCTCTTGGTTCTTCAATGGTGATTCTGGTGGAGACCCCAGAAATATGACCAGCCATGTTTGACGCTCCGTCGTATGCCTGACCACGACATTGAGACAACTGAAGATTACAACGCAACAAAACATCTTTTAGAGTAGACGTAAGTGTTTCTGCATTCGTCATTTCTACTTCCATTAGACCAACTAGATCTTCATGAATTGTGTAACTATCATCAACCCATCTTAGCGAGACTGATAGTTGCTCTGAGCCACTGATATCTCTCGTTTCGTCAGCGATTAAGGAAAACCATTGGGCTTCACGTACATCATGCAGAAGTGTCCGTAAAACTTCATATGCCATTAGCTGAATCAACTCATTGATGATGTCATGGGACTTGTAAGAATTGTGTCTTAACCAGTCTGTGAGAACTGGAGCATCTTCTCCACGGCACTTTAACAGTTCTATAAGCTTACCTTCGTCGTCTTTCTGCCCTCTTATGCTTGCTCCTTGTCGCACCAGGTATTTCAGGGACGATAATTGCTTCAGTAAAGCCTCCCTTCGTTTAAATTGCTCATCAGCATGGTGCATATTAATTTGTGCAGAAATGCTAGGTTGTTGAAGTGCTTGAAACTTGAAAAGTGCTTCTTGATGAGTTTGAGACTTTTCGTGCTTCTTACATTTTTCATTGGCTTTCTTCCAGTTGCCAAATCCTGTTCTGGTAAATGCGTTCTCACACTCCTTGGCAAATTTTAAGTCTAGTCTAGAAATAGACTGACAATAGAAGCAAAATATTTTCTTCTGTGACACACAAAATGATAACCAGCTGTAAGTCTTATACCATTCAGAGCGAAACGACCGAAATTGGCTACCTTGAAGTTTCCTTGTTATCTTTGAATAGTTCAAATTCGGTTGGTATGGTTGAGTCTGTTGAAGAATGCAGCAATCTTCTTTACACTCTATTGTCTTGCATGGGTCATGCTTGGTTGCTTCTTTAGACACATTTGGCAAGCTGCACAAATTCAATTCAAGTACATGAATTAAATTGTAATGAATCAATTTCTCGTAAAATCAATTTACATTACTACAGCTGAGTCTACATAGTGTATAATCACTGAGAGAATTCGAAGTTTTACTCTTTTAGCAGACTAAATTTTATATTTACCTTGACTGGTCAACAAAGATAACGTCTGTGTGGACGCTGTCACTACTCGTATACCCTGTGCGAGTTGAACTTGAACTTGAAGGATTGCTTGAGCACAGCGGCTCTTCGACGTCTCTTTCAGAATTAGTATCAGTATCAATGCTTTCTAGATCATTGGCTGGAAACTCATTTAGGCTATTTTGCAAATCGGCTATTGGATCCCCAACCTTTTGTCGTTTCGGTGCTTGAGGCGAAAGAAACTTATCTAATTTTGACTGCTCCATGCTCCATCGACAATGCATTATTTATGAATTATTTATGCATATTTATATTAGTTTTACTTCCGGTGCCTACTTTCAAGAATCTAAAGCGATTTTTAGGGGTAGGTTTGTGTATGAACGGATATCTTCAATCTAACGCAAAGCGACTTTACATAAATTATGGTAAAGTCTCAAAAGTTATAATTTCTAAGCAAATGGCGTTCAAAAAATAATTCTTCATTCTTGATGTATTTTGGGGGGGCTAAGCTCCCCCACTGTCACTTTCGGGGGGGCTAAAGCCCCCCTAGCCCCCCCTGTTCTGCCGCCACTGCATTACATCAAAGACATTTCAAGGCAAGTATTCTTACGCTTTGTACTGGATGCCTAGAATTTGGAACTCTGGAGGAACAATTACAGGATTAACAATGGCTGACAACGACATAGACCTTGAGTCATTTGACATTTACGTTAACGATCATGATCATTTCAAGTGTAATCTTGAACCACTTGACATCAAGCGGGAAAACTCCAATGATGACTCAGACATTACCCGTGCAAAGTTTAACTATTTAGAAAATCCTTATTTTACAACTTTAGTTGCTACTTATGTTTTGTCTTACAAAGCAGGAATGAGTATGGAGCACATCAATGCAGAAGGTCAGCCTAAGATCATTTCAAGTATTGCAAAGTATTACTTCTATTATCATAAGAAGAGGTTCTTGAGATATCCAAATAAGCTGAGTAAGTATATCAACAATAATGACATCAAACTTATACAACAAAATACTCCTACGAAAAAGGTATGGAAATAAAGACAAGAACATACTAGAGAAGCACTAAGTTTGCTTCTACAAAAGCAAGATAGATCAAAAATAAGGAGATACCACTTTGTGTTTCCAAAACATAAAAGAACTATGGGTATTTTAGCAATAGGCTATGAGTACATTGATGAGATACAGTACCGCCCTCGAGTAACATGATGCGACTCGCAAGTTACTCGCGAATGATTCTAGAGTCACTTGCGAGTCGTTTGCAAGTGACTCGCAAGTGACTCTAGAGTAGCGAGTGCGAGTGGCAAGATACTTGCGAGGTGTTTTGGTGTATGTATTTACGGGTTGTTTGCTTTCTGGCAGTGAATGCGATCAATTTCATTATTAACGAGAACGGTGCCCAGAAAATATACTGTTGGCTAGAAAACACATGTTATTTGGGCAACTAGACAAATATTTTCACAATTCCAATAAGATGCAGTGATTTATGAATGATAATACATAAAAATGTCTGAGCGCTGCCTATGCTTATGAGGAAAATCAGCTGTATAACGCCATTATTGCATGTAGTTCGCACAGTTACACAGCTAAACTCCCGACTTGGAATATAAACAGCCTAGTGTAAATATGTTTACTGCACGAAATAAGAACTTTATACAAACCAGCGATGCCTGGAACATTAACTATGGCAATTATTATTACATTCTTTTACAACAATAAAAAGTTTCGCATTGACAAAACTTTGCGTTTCTTTATACTGCAGTTTTTGATTCTCAGCTTCTTTGCTATTGGGCTTTATATCTGTATAAAACTCCTAGGTGAATACTCAAAGAACCTAGTTGTATGCCAGTCGCACTGGCAAGGTGCCTTAGTGACCTTTGATCAAAGGATATTAAAAATGCGAGGGCGCTCTTAGAATATTAAAGTTTGTAGGTATCTTTGATATACAAACAAGCGAAAGGAGATTTCAAACCACTTACTATGGTATTATATAGCCATAATATATTTATGATCTTTGTATTTGAAACAGAAACCATGCGAACGGAATATAGTTCAGTGTCATAGTGAAATTTCATTAGTAAACTATCTCTCACCGCTCATGGCAATAGATATACTATAAATCATATTTAATTTACCAAGGTTCTGCCAGGTGGAAATGTAAGGGCTACGAAAACAGCTAGATGAAGTGAAAGGCTTGAAATATATTATAATAAAGATGCATGAAT
>JAOBYK010340244.1:0-17576 GCA_025434845.1 Phenganax subtilis | reverse complement strand
CTGATCCAGATGAACGAACATTCTTATTAAAAAGCATGGATAAAATTAAAGATCTTCCTGACAATTCTGTTGATATTTGAATCAGGTAACATTATCAAAAGATATCAGAGAAGACCAAGGAACTTGGAAAACTTATGTCTGGCTGATTTTGTGGCATGGTTCAATTGCAAAACTGAGACCAATCAACAAAGCAAACTTAAAGAAAAACACTAACATGCGAGATGCAATATCAGCTCATGCTCATTTGTGTGTCACTTTAAAGTTCCTTGCATCAGGTGCTTCATATAGAGAACTGATGTATGAGTTTCGCATATCTGTCTCATCCATAGCAAAAATAGTACCAAGTGTTTGCCAGGCACTCTATGATGTGTTAAAAGTGGATTACATAAGAGTACCTACAACAACGAAACAGTGGGAACAATTGGCTGAAGAATTTGTTTTGAAATAGTAGTTTCCACATGCTGTGAGGGCGATTGATGGGAAACGTCAATATAAGAGCCCCACCAAATTCAGCCACTGAATACTTCAATTATAAGAAACTCTTTAGCATCGTTCTTCTTGCAATTGCCGATGCGAATGCAAAATTTATCGCCTTTGAATTGGGTTGTCCTGGCAGCCAGTCAGCGGTATATTTAAAAATGGTTCCCTAGGTATGTTGTGCAAGTCAGAAATTTTTCCAGCGCCATGGAAACTGGGACAATGAATTACTCCAATCTCATGATGCCTTCACCTTGGATGTTAATCTTATGAAACCTTATCCTCACAAAAGTGCTATGGGACATGAGAAGGTCTTCAACTATCACTTATCAAGGGCTAAGAGGATTGTCAAGAACGCTTTCGGCCTGTTATGTGCTAGATTCAGGGTGTTGTTGTGTGCTATAGAGTTGGACGTAGTAAACGTAATGCAAGTAGTTCGAGCTTGTGTTGCTCTGTACAATTTCCTGATGACGAAGCAAGAAAAAAACTATATGCCGTCCGGTGATATAGACAGAGAAGATGAATTAGGCAATGTGACACCAGGCCATTGGAGGGATGAAATAGATGGTAATATTTGTAATATAAAAAATAACCATAGTATCAGGTGATCATCCGTAAAAGCAAGAGAAGTTCGTGATGACCTAAAGATTATTTTTTTGAAGAAGGAGTTGTAGAGTTTCAGTGAAAAATGACGGAATGATTAGTCTTTCTCCTATATGCACCGATACCACAAACTGTTTAGATTTGAGTTCATCAGACTGAGTAGATATGAGCAGCATATTAAATATGTAAATATTTTATACAAACTAACATATTGCCATTTGCCAATGTTTCCTTTCACAATGAAAAGCCCTGTAGACTTATTATATGGACTTACAATATCAATATTTTATTTGAATGTGTAATACATTAAACATATCGACATTACTTTGAATGGGCAACAACAAAACATTTCATTGAAAACAAATTATCATATTAGCAGTCTGACCAAAGGTTTAGTTTAATGCACAGCAGTGCAGTTGGAATGGGTGTAGCTAAAAGGTTCATCCTGAAAATTAAATCAAGGAACAGGATACGTTGGTCTACCTACTGGCTCTGTGCTTTGAAATATTGCTGACAGGATAGCAAATTTAACTTTTCTTTGTTGATCTTTATCAGAAAGACCCCTCAAAGACTGCCACATCTCGTCCAAATACATCCCATTCATCATCATCAGATGATGAGGTTTTAGCAATTTGATTTAGGGCTGTGGCAGCAGATTCCAAAAATGGGCTATCTGCTGATCCGGTTGATCGTTTTCTTTCAGGATGACCATAACTTTTTGTTTCCAATTCCTCCTCTATCTATCAAGTCACCATCTTCTGCAGCTGATGTCTTTGTCATGGCAGCAACATTACTGCAGGTAGGGCGATTGGACGAAATTGCCTCTCGCAAAAAACTGCACTCATCAAAAAACTTCCAATTGAACACGTAAACATCATTTGATCCGCTTCCAGTGCTCTCACTTTTCTTTATTTTTCGCAACTGTGGTAAAATGTTCCCAAGCTTTGAATCTTTGCTAAGAAATGCAGATAAATACAATATTAACTACTGAACCTTAGCTGCTGAACTTTAGCCAAGCTCTGGGGCACTGAAATATTCCAGATCAACTTGTTGGCTGGCAACCCAGACAAGTTCCTGCTATCCTTGATAGGAGTTAATATTAAATAGAATTGCCAGTTATTCTCAATACCTTGATGTAATGTTGATATTTATTTAATAATGTTGATGTACCTTCAATGAATTGCAGATCAACAGGGAAATTGTAATCCTTTAATATCTCTAGGATCGCATCATGATCTTTCCTTTTAACATTTCTATTTTTGTAACTATCACATTTAGAATTCCATAAGCTTTCTCTATCCCTCAAAGCTTCCAAAAGTGTGGATATCTCTCGATCCGACCATAAAATGCGTGTTGTGGCAGCCATCTTTGCATGTCTTGAGCACATCTCGAGTTCGCAGACGCATGGAAACCATTGTAATGTTGCTATATTTTCTGTGACGAGTTGTCTACACAGCAATTTTTTCATATTTGTACTTTTCTTTGTCACATAAAAGCTAGCCCGTCAGCTATTCAGCAAATGCATATGCCACGTAAAAATTGTTCAATTTTGCTCGTCTACACAACCAAATAAAAGTTGTCAAGCAGAAATTGTCAAATTTTATTTGCTCGTGTAGACACGGGGCTTAACAGAAGGAATGCTCGCAATGAATCAAGGCAGTAAGGTAATGGACATGCGTATTGCTTAAATTCAGTTTGTGATTATACATGCAAGAAAAATTATGCTGTCACTCTTCAAACTACCATTCGCTGTGATCTGAGATAAACTAATCAAGTGCTCATTTTTCATGGCAGGTAAAAGTACATAAATACAAGGACGAAACTACTATAGTGTGTTCTCATATCTCAAGAATGAAGTTTGAAGTTTGCCAACTGCTTACAAAAACAGAAATATACATGCTGCGCTTTATACTATACTTGGTCCTTGACCGTAGCTATAAACTGTCAGTCATCGACATACAATGAAATTTTCAGAAATCTATCAAACAACTACGATCAAGAGCAATCGTAAAGAGCGAATTTCATGCCAAGCCAGAAATGCATGAACGCAATGGTTCTTCAGCAGAAAACTAACGTCAATCAAACAAAACGATATATCTTTAGTCAATCACATATGAACAACAGTGAGGAAGTTACAATGCAGATGCATGCAGCTACGATAGAATGTCAAATATTAAATCAATAAATGTAAATTAGTGATGTCCAAATTATCCCGTAAACCAAGCCTTGTCATAAATTCTAAATGGGGAAATAAAGAATTAAAACAACCGTGTCGTATTTCTCTAATCGTAACTTGTATGTTCTCGTGTCAATCAATCATGTTGTGTATTTTTGCTCCCAGAGTGTTCAAACACTTCTGAAAATTAAATTCAGTACAGCAGTTTCTAAAATTAAATACTTCATCATTCAAAGTCACTGGTCAGCTATAAAGCAATCTTGCAAAGCTTTTTCTAGTGTGTGTTCATCAGCATTTGCCTGTAAAAACTTTGGACTATCCTTGGATCCCTAGTTAAATCTTCTGACACAATACTTACATTTTTTTCTAATATCTTTCATATATTCTACGATTTGTGTGACTATCTGATCGTAGTCGTTAGAAACTAAGTATTTAAACTTATTTTCTTTGTATTTATCTAAGAGGTTTTCTTGTGCTTCAGACAATCCACCATTGCCCATAGGAGTTTTGAACTCTATGCAGAAACCGTTGCATGTTTTGTGAAAGTTTTGTATAACTAGATCTGGCTGAACTTTTTGGTAGCCTTTTCTCCAAGAATCTAGACATTATGTTTTCATGTCTTGTAGTTCTCCTAAACCTGGAGTTATCATCACATTTTCTGTATACATCTTTCTTAAAAAGTCTACTACTCTTACATGTAGAGACTTCTCGTCCTCAATTTTCAACACTATCTTATTTTTACTGTTAAACCTCTTATATTCTCCATATTTTCTAATACTAGGTAAAACCTCTGAAAACACCCAGCCTTGAAATGAAATTGCTTTGCTGATTCTAACTTACCTCAAAAAATTGGAGAATAAACTCCAGGCTCTTGTATAAAAATTGATGGAGGAGCTGGTACCCCGTGATTCACAAGGTAGCGTAAATTATTCATTATCTTATATTTTTCTTAAACGTGATGCTTAATAGCGTCATCCATGTTGTTATATCCAAGTGGTAAAGCAATATCTTTACCTTTGAACCATATAATTTTTTTTATGAATAAAGATGTTGATGGATATTTTTAAATCTTTGTTCTTATAGTTTTTTAAAATGGAGAGCAATGAGCTTTCAAAACGAAAGCTCATTGTTTTCTTTATAGGTTTTTAAATTTTTTGTAAAAAGCTTCAACTTTACATGTTATAAGACAACATCGTAAAAAACTGAAACCTCATCTCACCGCTTGATGCTTTATGTAAAAACATCCATGATTTTTGTTTTTCTTAGATTTTGTTTTACTCATGCTCGCTTTGCTTGCGTTCATTGCTTTTATTTATATATATATGTTTTTAATGCAAAGGAGGTCAAGCCACCGACCTATTATGCACATTAGTTTACAGGTCATAGCACGTGGCTAATTCTAATTAGTATATATTGGAATTAGTATATATTTAGAAGTAGGTTTACCCATACATCCAGGGTCAAAATCTCGCAATGCATGGACCCCACATGGGATTTCAGAATATTCAGGAGTTAGCCCGAGCGTGGATTTCACAAGTGGGCCATGGCGTCATCACGACATGACGTCATTAGAGTGTGCTCACAGCTGGTGTGCGAATTTCTTTCATATCACACGAGGTACTTCCACAAACCGCTGTATGAAAACGTGGTTTTAGAAATCGTCATAGGGGCTTGCACACAAAATAACAAAATCAACAAACTTTTATATTTTAAAAATTATATTTTAAAATTTTGACAACAAATAACAATACTTTTGTAAACTTTGATAAACAGTATAACAAATGTCTTTACATGAATATACAATGACTGTCTTAAATGTATAAAAATAACTGTTCAAAAATTGTTCATTGATTCTTGCTTCAGTAGTATAGATAACCCAGTATATCTTGGTATTCAGAGAAGCGTAAATTAAGTTTTAGCTGTTTAAGGAATTCAAGTGTTGTTTCTTGGTTTTTTGTTAAATTTATAAAATGATTGGTTACATGCGCATGATAATCCAGTTTCATGACACGAATAGCTTCAGTGGATTGTTTCTAGACAACTTGACCTTCAATCATTTGCTCTATAGCCTCCAAACCATGCATTGTCCATCCTTCGTTTCTCATCATGTGGCAATCATGATATCAACTTTGACTTGGGTGATCTACTTTCCAACCACAACATCTTTCCGTACCGAGCTTTTGAATTTCAAGGGACACTGTTTTTGTAAATATTGGCGTTCATTAGACTACATATTTTTACCTCCGAAGGTACGACTTCGTCTACATTGAGACTGTTTGCCCAGAAAGTTGTATTGGTAGAATTGAAGGTATTAATTTTTAAATGAGTCTCTAAAATGGACTTCAGTGGTTTATATAGTGCGACATGCTCACAGGTGTGCCCATATGAAACCTTGCTTGTGATTGGTCTAGAGTGTTGAACGAGGGTATAAATTGAGGAGATGATTGATATTGATCATTGTGTGCATAGCTTTCATGGAGAAAACTTATCCAAGATGAAATTTTTACATGGAAAACCAGCTGCTCATTCAACAACTCAACATGGCTCCTTTTTGGTTTTTCAACCCAAGCCCAAGCTGTAACTTCTTTTGTGCTAAAGACGAACGTTACTTGTTTGAAAAAGCCATGGCTGCCTGGAGATCTATGAATCAGCCACAACCGAAATATGACAGACATTACAAGCTTGCAAAGATGCGTATGGCCAAGGATTTGATGAAAGCTAGTTATGGACGACCGTTTTTTGTGTGCTCTAACAGCAAGAATCCATGCTGCTTCTGGGTTTGGGGTGACATGAGACCGTTGACAAAACCGCAGTGTCACCATGGATTTCTGTGCATGATCCGTAGCGTGGAAAAGGAGGGTCTTAATAAAGATCAATTGTTCTTTTGCTGCCTAAAGGAAAAGGAGAAGTCAAGTTGATACTTTAAATGGGTACCTGACAACCAAACCATCGACCTTACTGGAGTGTAAACTTTGTAAAGCCACCCCTAAGGAAATCACCGCTGGACAAGCCAGAGGAACATTACCTAACAACTGAGTTTATAAACGATTTTGTAAGCAAAATAGATATATAAATTAACAAACGGGTGTTTGAAAGTTGAACTGATTATTATCTTTATAAGTAAAATGTTTTTACCATATGACATTATTGGGATGTGCGCACGCTGTTCGCACAAGGTGGATAAAATAACAAAGATAAGAGTTTTGAACTATTTTGCATGTAAATACTATAGTTTTGAAAAAATCTACTTTGAAAAAAGTATAAAGTTCAATAAATATTTTCATTAACATGTCTGAATATAACATAAATGTATGCAGTAAATAAATAAATTTCATCAAAATATTAATTCCCCCTCCTCTGTTGTGAACATGGTCTCCGAACACGACAGCTCAATCACGGATTCCATGAACGCTCTTTCGATGTCTGAAATATCTCGTCCTGCACTATCACTGTTCCGTGCTGATTGATCGATTGGCAGCTGAAGTTCTTGAGAGCTATTTGGATCTTCATTAGCCGGAGATGTATTGGGACTTTCTTTAGCCTGATTTTCAAAGTAGCTTCTTTCGAATGCTTTAAAATCAAGCAAATCGAGCAAAATCGAGTCATGAATGAGAAAAGATATCTGATTGTTAATTGACACAATTTCCAAACTTATTGCATTTCTAGGTAGTGTCGGCATTATTCTCTAGGATAAGTGTAGAACTTCTATGTATGATGAAAATTGCCCCAATAGCAGCATTTGAAATTTTTGTAAGTGTCATTGGGTCATTTCCTCATCAAGCATGTTTTTTCTAAGAAAAATATGAAAGAGTTCTATGCTCATGCTACAAAACACCAAGGGGAGAAAATGCATGGACAATTCCAGTTCATTTCAATTAGTCCTCTAGGAGCTATCCTTCCTCAACTGACAAAAAATCCATGTTTTCAGAAAATCAACTTTAAAGTTTGAACAACATTAAATAACAATAGTTGGTACTGTGCTTTACCTGCAATTTAGGTATTAATATAAACTGAAGTTTATCAAAAACCTCCACATTCATATGTTACCCCTTCAGCTTCCCTCAAAGCATCTTCTTGACAGGTTTTTCTTTCATTCTCAGCTTGACGTTGCTCTTTTGTTTTTCGTCCATCTGGTGGTCAGCTTGCCTAACATGTTTCTTGTCTTTAGCATATGAAAACATTATTGAGAATGCGCCAGCAGAGATGTTTAGTTTGCTCCATGACCCTTTTTCTGCTTGCTGCACCACTGTGGAAGTGACAGACTGCAGATACCACAGCACATTTGACCACATCCAATCCATGATGTTTGTGTGTAGGACATCTGGCCCACGCCAACGAATTAATGCTTTCATTGTTATTTTGTGTTTTAACCTTGAACACATCTTTGAAGAAGCTTAGAATCACTAAGAGTCATGAAAGTGGGTCTTGACAGCTCCAAAGAAACAGGAAGCAAACATTCATCTCCTTTGTACATACTGGTACCCAGAGCATGATCTTGCCGCCATTTGCAGCAAGAGTTTTTACCAGTTGGACGAAATCAATGTTGCTTTTCAGTGTTGTCTGAGTTCTCAACTGAGTGGTTCAAAATGGTGATTGTATTTTTTTCATGGTGTAGACAGAAACTGACACATCTCTGTCAGTTGGCTTTGGTGTAGTCAGGGTACTTTGCCATATTGCCAAGCTACAATAATGCTGCATTAGCAAAATTTTCTTTTTGGTAAGTTGACCGCGTCCACCAGTAGTCTCTCCATCTGCTGGTTTACTTTTAGTTTCTGCCTTTAATTTCAGGAGATGCTTTCCCATTCTTTTCTGCACATGGCCAACACAATCCATGTTCTCTACTTTGATTCTTTCATAAGTATTTCAGTGGCACTGAAGGCTTTGCTATCACCATCCGATATTATCCATCTATATCTCATGTTATGAAGTTGAATTGACCTGTTCCAAAGATATTTAGCTCCTTCCACTTTCATTGCTCGGAAACTCCCACTGAAATATATAATGCATTTGCCAGAAGCAACATGCTCAACTTCCCATTCTTCATATTCTTCATCAGTCTCACATTGGCCCTTCTTTACTGTGCATCACTGACTGTATTTGGATATAATATGGTAGTCAAGGACTTCTCCAGTGTCAGCAGAGATAACAAATACCACTCCAATAAGAAATGTAAATCCTCTCTTTGCCCAGGTGCCATCAAAACTCACACCAACATCAACAGCAGAATTCTCATCTCCCCCCCAATTTTCTTTTAAAAGAACCTCTCTCAGTTTTTGTGCAGCCTGTCTTATTTCTCTTTGCTTCTGCTTCAAGAGCACTTACAATAACTTCCAAGTGTTGATAGTATGCTCAGGGGTGGATCAAGGATTTTTCACACATTACTCCAAATTTTTAGTCTGAGCTGATGTCTTCGTTATTACATCATACTATGATCACAAGTAAGATGATTTCATGTTGTCATAATTAGTTTGTAGAAGTATTTGTGATTTACTGCTGTTTTGCCCAATATCACAGCTTATTAGCATGCCTAGAAAATGCATGAGTTTGAGCAGGGTTTTATTTTAGAGTGAATCGGACATGGAGTGCAGCCCGGTTAATGAGGCACCAGACCCGCGCTTTCCCACCTATGGTAAATTACAGTTAAAGTTTGATAATAAGGACCTTTTAGGATAATGAATGTGAAGGTGCTCATGTCTCGCACCATTTCAGTCAGTTCTAACCAGTGGTTCTAACCTTTTACCCCTCTCCCCCAGCAAAATACAATTCGTCTGGGCCCATAAGGGGACAGAACTGTTAAATTCTTGAGAATGTCTAAGTGTGTACCATTTTCCTCGTCGAAAGTCAGCATCTTATGAGCAAGGAATGTAAGGTGCGTGAATCTGATTTATGCACTGTTTATTGGTAATTGTCTGTTCATGTACTGAATACTGATACTGGCGAACATATGATTATATTTTGCAATGCTGTGCACAAGGTTACAACAAGCAAGTTGAAACGCCTTTAAATATAAAGAAAATTGATTACAGGACATTTATACGTATGCAGCCACCAAAGTATGCAAATTTAACAATAATTATTCTAATTAATTGCAAATCTTGCATGAAAATGTATCATTGATGACCTGTGACAAAATATCGTTTTCTTACGTTTGGTATACATGCTATCCATACAAAAGTTAAATAATTAATACAGTTGGCTGCCTTATAACTATACAAGTCTTACTTTCAAAGGATTATCTTCGTATCTAACAATCGGCCCAGACGTCTGTACTGAACCAAAAGGTTTGCTTTGGTTATTTCACCCAACTTTGCTCGAAATTCTTTGCCTCAAAGTATTACTGGAGATAAGTGTGCCGAATCCACCGCAGTGCTGTGATATCATCTCATACCAGCGCGTTTTGAACAGTCGCTTCAATACTTGCCTTTTTCATATGTAAATTTGTTTTGCAACAACTTGGACTGATCTCTGCTGGGGGTGAATGGGTCCAAATCTTTCTAAAAATATTAGCCAAGAAAACTTCTTTTTTCTTTGAATAGTCCAATTGGAGGCTACAAACAGGAGGCCCTTAAGATCTAAATTAAGTGGGCTACCCCACAAGTCAGTCCAAGTCAGTCAAAATTCAAAATTAGGCTTATTGTCCTATCATATGTCTAGAAAGTTATGACGTTTCACTCCAAATTCACGAGTATAACCGTTTACCATCAGTCCAATCTGGACTGCTGTTCATGCCAGCAAAAATATGCAAATCCTCTATATGGACCGTAAGTTAATAATAATCGTATGGAATGTGTGTTATTTGATTATTTTACGTTAGTCCATTGACTGATTGGACTAACCCTAGATCTGCCCCTGAGTATGCTGTGTTACTAATGCAAGACATATTCATAATGCTGCAGATTATAAGCTGACTTTCATAGCCACCACCTGTCTCCACCGTATGGTACTCTGCTTGGCGCAGTTAACATCAGTAGTATTCCCTTTTTCAGTAATGGAAGATAATGTATCCAAGTCACTCTTCTTGACATGAAGAGCAAGTAGCTGAGAGATCAGCCTTTAGACCTCGTCTTCCAGCCATATTTTCTTGGATAATCAAGCATGCTAAAAGAATTAAAGCTAATTATTAGAAAATTAAATAGTAGACTTCAACCATTGTTATATGCTTAACAGTTCACACAATGCAATGTAGTTTTTAAAGTAAAAACAAAGTATATAAATCACTGAAGTAAGTTAAAAACTCCTCATAAATGACAAATAGCTGTTAAGACTACAGAGAAATTTAAAAATTTTCTCGATAGGTCCACTACGACATACAGCATTACAAGTAAAGAAAATAATAAACAATCACACGTGTCAGACATTCAATATACAAGCTTACTTACCATCATTACAAACATGCACTTAAGAAAGTGATTCAGAAAATTTCGGTGTCTATCAGATGGTAGCCTTTCTTCTCATAATCTGTTGCTTGTTCTATCATATCAATGGACTTGGACTAGTTCAATTTTTTTCTTGACACACTTACGAGTAGTGTCTGAGTGCAGGAAGTCAAAGAACTTTCTTGCAACGTTCTTGGGCTTCTTTCTTCTGAAACACTCGCACTTTTGTCTTGTCTTTGCCTTGGAGAAAACGCTTTTCCCTTTTCTCGTCTTCCTGTAAACGTTTTTCTTCAGTTGCGCAACCATAACAGCAAATATGATACTAAGCCACGGACGAAGTCAACCTTCGTTATTTTTCAAAACTTCCCAACTTGGTTTGAAATGAATATATGAGGCTACAATGAGTGAGACCAGTACCCAGCTGGTACATATCATGTAAAACGTCATGTTGTCGGGGATGTAAGTTGCAAACACTCCAATTGAGTTTGAAATAAAAATAGCACAACATAACAAAAAATAACGAACAAGTTGTCCTTGCAACCAAGTAACCGAACATAAAAAAGAGCCTAAAAATCAGCTACGAACTAAGTTGTCGGCATAAAACAACTATAACATGTTTTTTTAAATGTTTAAAGCTTTACACAACCCCAAGAAATTTTTGAAAAAATGGATAATTTCATGTGTGACCTGCCCTTAATCTCATGATGAATTTTCCCCAACACAGCCAAGTCTTTGTTTTGATCAACCTTAACAAATAACCTTGGCTTAAAAAACTATATTCTCCATACTTATCCTTAAAAATCCTAGTATCACTCATCAACTTCAACCTCATATTTATAAAACTTAAATTATCTGTATAATACTTATATAACTCTGACTTCTCATAAAAAACATCTTAACAACTTAAACAACATCTAGAATTGCTAAATATATTTTTAACACCACAATCATTACATAAACATACATTTACAATAACCTTTTTATTTTTCAGATCATATTTAACTACCAAATCATCATCACCATCAAAATATCCTGATTATTTCAAATTATTATCTAACTTGTTATGCATGATGTCTTTATTCACTCCATTAAAATTTTTAAACTCCTCAATATTAAAATTAATCTTATACCCCAATTTCTTATCTCTGTCAATTAGGTATATTAATCCATATTGTTTTGACTTTAATGAATACTCATCATTTGTTGGTGGCTTAAAATCAAACACATTTTCATCAAAACCGTTTAATTTCGTTATCTAGCTCAAATTTTTTTATATTCTCACATTCTTTAATATCACATTCTTTATCTTCTTAGACATAGTTATTTAATTTCTTAAGATAGATTTTTTCATATCCATTTTATTTAAGGAACAATCAATATAAATTGATTCACTTTCATTTTGATTCATACCCCTTTTATTTAAGTAAAAAACAATATAAATTAAAATCACTCGGTTTCGACAAGAGTATCTTTGTTTCTAACCTGATAAACAAAAATGGTACTACTTATATATCACTTTTGCACAGCAACCAATGTTTGGTTGGGGGTGCTTAAGTGGGTCTGATTTAACGAGGTATAAAAATGCTGTAGAACCTACCCTTTTCAACCTGATAAACAAAAATGCCACTACTCATATATCACTCTCACACAGCAACGAATGTTTGGTTTGGGGGTGCTTAAATGGGTCTGATTTAAGGAGGTATAAGAAGCTGTAGAACCTACCCTTTTCTATCTACTAGTATGGACCCGGGTTTGATATAGTGTCAATGTGAAGGTTCACTGTACTTTCATTACGTCTTGATTTCTCTGGAATGGCAATGCACACTGGGGTGAAACTAATTTAATTTTTTACCCTTTAGAATATAGTGTATTATGTCACGGCCACAAAAGAATTTCCCATTTGATTGCTTTGCCACCTTCACACAATCCCAGTGAAGCCAGTCATAACATTTGTCGCATTGGATGCAATCCAACATCTCAGTTTTGCTATCCACTCCGAGTTCTAGACAGCAAATTGCCTCACACTTCTTGTACTGCTTTTCTTTAGTTCTTTTTGGACCGCCATCTTCCTCTGTCACTTTTCTTTTTCTCCTTGTTCGCACTCCACTCTGGTAATACAGTCTTCCTACCCTTTTGTCAGTGGCAGTCAGCTTTTGCCGTTCATGAAAAATATCACAACCCTCTTCATTAAACTTCACAGTCTTTCCAGACGTTGTGGCTTTACACCCACTAGGTTGCACGATAAGCTAGGAACATAAAGAACATCATGTAGCACACAACTTTTCCCCTTTTGAGTATTTGAAGATTCTGTCTTTGCTTTTACTACTCCTTGTCAGTAGATGGAAATTGGCGGGGTTTTCCCTTTTTACATTCAAATATATACTTTACTGCCATTTTGAATATTTTATGAGTTAACCACTCCTCAGAAAATAAAAAAATTTCTTAAAATTTGTATAAGCTACTATTACGTGAATTTCTAAAATGAGGAGGGTATCTCATTAATTCTGCACTAAAATGAACTTTTTCACACACAAGGAGATTAGTATAAGCTACTATTACAAAATCAATATGGCCTTGAAAAACATATTAACCATGTTGAATGGTTTAATTACCTAGTTCTGAAAAGAACTGTTTAAAAACACTCGCTAAGTTTGAGATATCAGCAAAAAAGTCTAGAAAAAACACTATGCATTTCGGCAGACCTCTCTTTAGATGTTACATCTCCTAACTGAGGTTAAAATTTTTGGTTGTATTTATACTAAGTGTAGCGGCTTTCACCTCGTGAACAGGAACATTTTAGCAATTAGCTTAGCCAGGCATGACGTATTAACTAGTTCCAATTTAGAGAGGTAAAACATCGCACAAATCTTGTGGGTAGCGAGTTGGTTTGTGCTTTTGTCGAAATAACATTGCATTGAAGAAACTATATATCGTTATATTGTTTCGTGGTTTTCCAACCCTTGGGACATCGTGGTTTGTGCATCAATCGCCTCAAAAAAGCGGGACTGTTATGTAATTTAACATTTGAAAATTCTTATCATGTTAACTAATTTAAGCAGTTTTGATTGGTGGTTTATCAAATTTGTCTTTGAGTAACCTGCATGAAAGAATTACTTGTTTTCATTCTAGTTGCATGTGAAATCAGTGTTTTCAATTATTGTGGTTTGTTTTACTATAGTACATGGAATATTAATTTGTGTGCATATTCATAATTTAGTTTAGAGTTATTTACTTGCTTTATATAATTGACCTAGATATGAATTTCTTGTTTAAAACATTTAGATCGTAGTGTATGAACTTTAGTTTATTGATACAAGTATGCCATATTTCAGTTTATGACAATGCGTGTTATGTCAGCAAATTGACCAAGAAATTGAACAATTGTATCGTCTGTGTATCAGAATATTACAGTTGCCCGTAAAATATATCCTCGCCTTTGTTTATTTGAATCTTATTAAACGTGTCATGACGTTAGCAAAATCATCAGCGTTTCGAGTTCCCGAGCTTGTGCAGCGGCCGTTACACTAAGGGTAGGATAGGAAGCTGACGACTTTGTATCCTACCCCTAGTATAAATAGAACCAAAAATTTTAACCTCAGTTGGCAGATGTAACACTTGAAGAGAGGTCTCCCGAAATGCATAGTGTTGTTTCTAGTCTTTTTTACTGATATCTCAAACTTATAGAGTGTTTTTAAACAGTTCTTTTCAGAACTGGGTAATTAAACCATTCTCCATGGTTAATATGTTTCTCAAGGCCATATTTAAGTTTGTCACCACAAGAAAATCGCTCTTCTATTACAAAAAAAAATCATTAATAATTGATAAGATACCACCAAATGTTGTTTTTCCAAAATTGCACTTTTTTTCATTACGTGATTAGAAAAACTCGACTTAAGGTGGTAGTTAACTGTAAATGCTCTCAAACAATAAAATGCCAATATTTTTATAACATTTTAATTGACTGGCACAAAATTTGGTACAGTATTAGTATAAGAAATTTTACATTATTTGATGTATCTGAAGACCTCTCAACACTTTTGGTTACCATGGTATCACATAATAAACACGTTATTGAGAGGAATTTGTGCAAGAAATATCTCAAAACGAAAAGTAATTACAAAGTTCAAACTTTGTCAGGTGACTTTATACTTCATAAGATGTGCAACCAGTAGCACATTTTTTCCTAGATCAAAATGCACAGTTCAAGGATAAAAAAACCCTGTTTTTTTGATAACAAAGAAAATTATTGCAAATTTTTGAAAAGTTTGCTACTGATTGCACAAAACTATACAAAATATACATGCTGTCCAAAAATCAGGTAAATCCAATAAATTCTCTCTTGTTTATCCTTTGCACAAATTCAAAACAGTATAATTCGTTCGTTTTGAGAAAATCGAAGTTAAACATAGTAAACGTATCTGAACTAACTTTCAACCCGATTATGTATAAATTATTAGTATAAAGTCAATTATGTAAACACAGGACATAAATCTTTCATTATTTCTCTGAAAAAGTTGGAGCTTAGAAGATTTACAGCAGGAGCTACAAACTGCAGCTTCTGAAATACACTCGTTCAAAAGTTCAGCATCCTGCAGCTTATAGCCAGTATCGACGTCTACACCGGGCACAGATCCTAGACAGACTTGTCGCGTTTTCTGACGAGTCATAATACGTTCACTGTCCTCATATTTTTCAAAAGAGCTGTTTAACAACTTTTTTGATGAAATACTTTCCCTTTCCGAAAGCAAAACAAAGGTAGAATCTCCGGTAACAACCGCAGCACTTTCAGGATTCCCTTGAGTAGAGCTGTTGTTGTTGTCCACAGATGATGAAATTTCATGTGGTCTTTTCCCATGAAATCCTTTCTTTTTCTTTCTATATACCGATCTAAACTTTCTTTTATATTCTCTAGTCATGTTTATTTAAAAAATAACTTTAAACGTTGCCTAATACACTCTATTGAAAAAATTGCTTTCTGTCCACTATTTGAGAAGTCAGCCATGTTGGCATTTCAACACAAGAATGTGTCGCGTTTCATTTTGGCGGTATAGACACGACTTCTAAAGTCATTTTTATACGGGGGGAGATCTCTGCTTTAAAACGTGGGAAGTTTGGCGTTGTTGCGCGAATCTTGCGCACAAAAAGACCTTAGCAACCAAAGTAAACTGACTCATGGGAATTGGTTGCTATGCAATTTTTTTCTACATACCATCGGATATTCTAATATTGCAAGGAAAATCGTGCGAAAATCACAAAAGGGAGATCGCTTAGTGAAAATAAAATAAATTTGCTATCTTATGAGGCAAAAAAAAATTTCGAAAAAATTTTCTCATGAAATTTAAGGTTAACTACCACCTTAAGACTTTTTTGAATTAATTTTTTTAATCTTCTCCACCTTATATAATAAATGAACAAACAACCTTCACAAACTTGAGAAGTGGCGACATTGAACATTTTTTCAATCCAAAGCCAAGGAAAGAAATCAAAATAAAGAGATTAGTTTTGTGTTTGAGAAATCTGCTTTTAATGGAAGAGTTGTCGTTTACGTGGCTGACGGAAATGAAGAAAAAAGTGTTTTGAATTTCTTGATAGGAAGAGACGACACTTGATAAAACTTATTGGAGAGAAACTAATAAGTCATAGAGATCAATGTTGTCTTTATTGTATGATGAAAAAGACAGATCCGTCTAAGAATGAGGTTGAGAATATGATCGAGATTTATTTTAGGAGTACACAAGAAGTCGTCTTAGAAGGAACAAATATAGAAGAGCATTCCTAATTTTAAGAATTTTATATCACTGCACATTTTCGGGCAAATACCTGAAAAACATTGCCCGGCAAGTGCACGTCTTTGAAAAGTTTTCACAGCACCCGTTCATTATTACAAAAAACTACTTAATTTACAATAAAGTATATTTGACATTTGAAAACGACAAAAACTATCACAAGGCAGCTACTGACTACTGTTAAACTATTGTTCTACAACTATATTGTGAACAGTTTGATAATCACTTGACCAAATAGAAGAAATATTTCTGTCCTACCAAGAGTGCTGGTCGTGCTGTTTTTGTTCACTCCTGAACCTGGAAGGTTGTATCAAAATGGCAGAAGAAGTTAGGACTACCGACGATCAGAATCCATCGAATGCTCCCCGATTGGAAGGTGAGCCGCAATCTGTTTCACCCACTAACCTTGTACAGGCTCTCGTTGCTGACAAGGATGCACTTTCGACGCTTAGTAACGCTTTGACGAGCGCAATTGGGCCTTTGCTTCAAAGCCCTGCTACTAATCAGAGCGATAAAGAATCTGAGTCACGAAATTATACATATCAAAGCGTGCCTGTTGACCAGTCGAGCAGTGGGGCACAACCATTGATAAAAGCCCGTCCAGTGGCTATAGAAAATATAAACAAACGTACTTGTGAGGAATCGCAAGACGATTCTCTTTAGTTACTAAGGGCCGTCAAGTGCCCATGCGTTAACAATATGCCTGCGGGCGATGAACCAGATGAGCTTGAAGAAAGTGATCTGATCCTTGCGCCTAACTCACGCTGGGAAGCGAGTGAGGACTTAAAAGAGATTTTAAACGCAAGTATCCAACCATTGAAGCGCTTTGAACGTAGGGCCATTAAGAAGGAATTTCCAAGGCCCAATGTTGATTTGGCTTACACGCCTAACCTAGACGGCTATCTGGTGCCTTTAATTGTGGGCATTAAAGGCCCAGATGAGTCACTTTGCAAGGTGCACGACAAAGTTTGTGATGTTTTTGGACCCCTTGGTGTTAAGTTTGAAAATTTTCTATCTCTTGTTTCTGCAACTGAGAATGGCGAACAAGTTACCTTAGACCGCCAAGCTGTGCAGGGGTTTAAGTAGTTAACTTTTTAAAGTATTACTTTTTTATTGAAGGCGCGGTGGCTAAGCAGCAATTTAGTATAAGTTACTATT
>JAOBYK010340022.1:0-17588 GCA_025434845.1 Phenganax subtilis | reverse complement strand
GTAAAATTGGCAAACACGTACGTTCGTTACTCTACGCTGATGTTCTCTTCACATATCGAACATTCTTCACTAATTAATATATCTCAAGAGTAGAATGGCATTGCAAGTTGTAAGAGAAATTGCACCGTGTAACAGGGCCTTAAGAGTCATTTCTTATTGATCCAGTGTGAATGCAAAAGGACACCTGCACTAAGTTTGCTGGATAGCTCTATTCGTTCTAAACTATTCTTCGTAGCGATCCAGTAAAAGTCATGTCTGATTGATTCAGTGGTACCACAGGAGAAAATCTCTACTTTATTATACTGAATAGCTTTTTCATTTCTAAACTTTTCTTCTTTAATATCCAGGCATACCAGTTAGTTTTCAAGATGTCTCTTCCATCGATCCAGAATACGCCAAGAACTTACAGGTGGGTCGGGTTTCTTTTTTTTATATCCGAGGAAATCTGCTTTGCGTTCGTCATGTTATCATGTACTAGCCGTGGCCACTGCCAGACAGCTAGTTTTGAATGGACAATTTGTATCATAGACTAAAGTTTGATTAAGGTGAATACATCACCACAGCTGGCATGAGCATCTCTACTTCAGTAAAACTGCAGAAGCTGGTTACAAAATGTTGTTTTATGCAGACAATATAGTCTAGCGAAGTTGGTATAAATTTTATAACTTTTTCTATTGCACTTACGAAAATTGCTACCACTTTTGAGCCAAAAATGGTAGCAATTTCCACATGTGATACAAATATATACAAAATTGGTAAACTTTTCAGCTAGGGCTCTATTTTTTGCATACCGTAAATGATCGATTAAGCAGCGCAGCTCGATAAAGCGCCGCATCTCCAACGAAACTAATCTAATAAGCACCGCAGTTCAATAAGCGCCACGGCAGCAATTTGGGATTTAATAATTAAACGCAATATAACACGATGGGGGAGACTAGGCCACATTTGCAGTAAGCGCGGCAGTCAAATAAGCACCGCAGTTTAATAAGCGCTGCATATTCAACTAATAAAATTTAATAAGCGCCGCGGCGCTTAATCCATCATTTACGGTATTTCAACATTTCTCTGTCTTTCACTATAATTTAGATGCTCTTTCTTGCTGTGGTGATAGATTCTCTGCTTTTTGTCTAATTCAGAATCTAGTCTATAGGGCAAATTGTCTATCGGACATCTGAATGTGCTGTTTTGACACTTACATTATTTTCAGTGGATTCTGGATAACGATATATCAGATCTTGGCTTTGATCTTACGTTTGCCGTTGAAACTGACGTATTTGGTACCATGAGAGAGATAGATTTAAAACCTGGAGGAAGCGAAATTATGGTTAATGAACAAAATAAGGTGAGAGATGGAAGACTTTTCTTTTGATGAGTGAAATAACTCATATGTTATAAATATGTACAATCCCTGACCTTGATATAGACACTTTAAATCAATGAAGATGAAGTTTTTGCATCAGAAAATATATTACTTTATATATTACATAAGAAAATATATTTCCTCCTTGAATAGAGAGCTTAATAAGCAAGCGACGTTTTGACAACTCGAACGGCATGAGAGAAACGTCAAAGGACTGGGCGAAGCACGGCGATTGGTGGAAAAGGTCAAGTTTACTTCCGGCTTACGTCCGTGTTGTCATTAACGCTCCTATCTTAAGGCCGACGCACACCGGATACGATTGGGCAACACGATGCGATTTTTTAAATTTTGAAAGCGAAAAAATCTATCCATGGAAGAAAACTTTAAAAGACATGTAGACTAAATAACTAAAAATATTTTATCGTCTTTGAATATCTGGAGAATCTCAACTAGAATAAAAGTCACCAGTTAATGAAAGTCGAAAAATCGCGTCCGGTGTGTGTCGGCCTTTAAGCTCTCTATTGACCCAAATATTATACATATGTACAATCCCTGAACTTGATAATCAATGAGCATGACGTTTTTGCATAAGAAGATATATTACAATTCTTGGCATAAGCTCTTGAACCTATGCAAGGGCTTTCATACGACAAGAGCATGAGACAACATTGAACAACATAGTATGGAATTTGAGTGAAGAAGTTTGTGTATATATTTCAGCATGAGTACGTGCAACTGGTCGCAGATCTTAAGTTGACTCGCGCCATACGACATCAAATCTGCAGTTTCTTAGATGGTTTTCACGAGTTTATTCCACATTCACTTGTCTCACTCTTTGATGCGTATGAACTGGTAAGCTAGAATATCAGTAAAAACTACTTTCTTGGTACAAACCCTTTATTTTGTTATTTCCAGGAGGTCCTGTTGAATAGTAAAATCATCTAGCGTAATGCAGAGTAGCAAAATGCTTCTCGATATTGCAACGGCGTCAAACCGGCGTTTTTCAAAGCTCGGTTAGCGTTACCCCTGGGTTAACAAAAAGTGTGAAGCAAAAATTTTAACTGCTTGTTTACTAACTTGACAAAATTTTTCCACGAAGCTAGTCTATGTAAAGTGAAGTATTTATTTGCAAAGTTTTGAAACAAATGGACGTACAGAAGTGCACAAACCAAACAGCTGATCAAATTTTAACCCAGGGTTCATGCTAACTCAGCTTTGAACGACCGACCCCTGATGCTTTTACTTTTCACGAGGGATTTTCTACAAAAGGCCAGATAAAAGATTATTAAACGTACTATAAACTTGTCTTGTAGGAATTGTTAATGTCAGGATTACCAGAAGTCGATGTTGATGATTGGGAGAACAATACAACGTATGCAAATGGCTATGACGCTGAAAGCCCAGTCATTACGGTCAGCAGTTTTTGCATTGAAACACAAGTAAACTTCATCTAAAAAGTGGACTTAATTCTACTGACAACAATTTGCAATAACCTCCTCTTGTAACTAATCAATTGTTTTAATTCATCAACTTCAATCCTTTAGTGGTTTTGGAAAGTTCTGCGATGTCTTTGCAACACAGATGTAGTGTTATTATTGCAATTTACTACCGGAAGCTCTCGTGTACCTCTTGGCGGTTTCTCGCATCTCTCCGGAACGAGTGGACCACATCAGTTTTGCATTTCAAGAGTGGAGTTCAAACCAAATCTGTTGCCAAGTGCTAGTACATGGTTAGTCTTACCTAAGCTGTTGTATAAAGGATATATATTAGAATTCTTCTTGAACTGAGTCAAATATTATAGGTGTGTAAAATCCCTGACCTTGATACAAACTCTTTGAAATATTCTCTTTCTAGTTTTTATGAACTAATCTGCGTAACCATTTACAATGTTTTCTAATGTTTTCACTGTATATACAGTGACTTGTCAAAAGTTTTAATGCAAGCCTGAAACGTTCGATATTATGCTACATTCCACTACATTCTTTCACAAAACTTGTTCAACATTGAAATACGTAACAAACACCATAGGTTTTGATGGCATGTACGACACTATTTATCTTCCATCAAATTCTTTCAGTTTCAACATGTTGAGATTGCCAGAGTACAGAACTGAAGAGGAATTAAATGAAAGGTTACTTGTAGCGTTAAGGTGTGGTAGTCAAGGATTTGATTTTGCATGAGCTCTTTGCGACGACTTTCGGGCCACGAGTATTAGTGAGGCTGGTCAAAAGTCGTCTGCGAAGAAAGCGAGAGTATGTATGAATTGAAGAAATTCTTAAGCATGTTTTCTACTTGGCCCGTTCCGTAGCGTAACGTAGCGTATCTCTTTGTTTGGTGAGCACCAGAGCATAACTATTGACTTCAGAACAAAGAAATACGCAACGGTACAATTGAAGTGGCAAGCAGGCTTTACACCACAAAATGAAGAGCACATGGTTGGAGCATTGGTTGCTACAGGGTCACCCTCAAAGAGTTGCATCAAAAGATGGAAAGCTTTGTTTTTGACAAGCTTGGATAGATAGACAAATAGCTTGTGAGAATTGAATTGTATCGAATTTGAACTAGGACATTTTTCTTTACACTAAGAATAGTTTAAAACTATTTGATAATTGTTTTTATTTAAAAGCAGTGGAAGAATGAATTTTTAATACAAAATAGAAAATTATTATTTTTAAAGTTGTTCTGTTTTTGTGCATGACTCCAGTTTCACCATGGTGCATGGTGCGCGGTTTACGACAGGTACGCGTTACGTATCTATTTTTTACATGAGTGCTTTGGTGTGATAAACAAAGCGAACTAATGAGCATTTATGGAATGTTTTATAAGCCAATTAGAATGCAAATTTTTAGATGACGACAGCCAATCAGAAAACGAGGGCTTCACCGTGGTTTTCAAATTTCGAAGCAGAAAAGTTTGGGGGGATCGTTCGAGCAAAGTTAAAATTTTAATTTGAATAAAAAGACTAACAAAAGGCAATAATATAATCCAATTTACGAGGCATTCTCTAAAAGAGACGACGGGCTATTTAAAGGTACGTTATTCTTTTAATTTAAAGAGTTACGTTGCAAATTATAGCGCTTTTGTTCTTTCGAGCAAGAACACGTTGTCATGTGTCGCTTCAGCATTTTGCTTCGTATTTCTTTTGTATATTATTAGATTTTGCCATTGCTTTTCGAGGTAAAGTGTTCAACTAATGTTACTAAGTACATTATAGAGTATTTGAAGCAATTTTACGAAGAATTTCTCAAGATTTCTTTCAAATATTGTCCAAAATTATACCATGTGTTGTCAAGTTGTCGTTTCACAAAAACCATGTTGATTAAACATTGCTTCGCATTTTTCTTGAACTTTTTGTTGACTTTTCCCTTCAGATTTCTGTAGAAACGTTTTGACTGGCGTTTTTAAATCAAGTGTTGGGAATATGAGACAAATTTGCGAAAAATTTAAGAAGATTTTCGTTATGGAAGTGGTCAAAATTTATCGCGAGTTATTAAATCAAAATGGCTTCCATGTCTAATAAAATGAACCATCGCGTTTTTTGAAACTCGAAAAGTTGGTTAATATTTTGTTTTGCTCGCTGGTGAATAATAATAATTTTGTGCAAAAGCTTTTCTAAAACTAAAGAGCCTTCTGCTCGGATTTAAAAAGCTACAAATATTGAACATGTTGGACCGAAAGCTTAGCATAAATAAATTTACGTGGTGTTTCCACAACACTGTATGTTATAATAGTTACTCACCATGCAAACATTCAAAGAACTTATGTGTGCCACATTCGCAACTAAACTCAAGTTTTCGAAAATGATGGGATTTGAGAATTGCTAGACGTTTCACTGTCTCTTTTTCATGCACTGGTTATTAGGAAACTTATGCAATTTATCAAAAATTTCTCGAAAAATTTTAAAACTTTCTTAAAATTTTTTGAAGTTTGTTTTAATTGTGAAAATTTTTAGATTCTTTCATTGCATTCAACAGGACTATTACTGATGCAGTTTAATAAAACTGCAAATCATTCACTACTTTTTTCTTGCGTTTATAGGCGATTATTGATGGACATGCAATATTTTCGCTGAATCATGACTAATGGGATGAGTTCAAGTGCAATACTATTTCAGACAAGCAGAAATCGAGAAAGGTACGATGTTAGTAATTTTACGAAATATGAAAGCAAACTGAGCTTTATCTCTCTGCGATGTTCTCCAATTTACTATCAGGGCTGGTTAATTTACATTTGCGACTTTTGTAGCGGTATTTCTCCTCCTGGCGTATGCGATTGAGCAGCTTAATTGACGAATACAATGACAAAATTTTTCGATGAGGTTTATCACATCCTTCAACCGGAGAAAATCGCAGCAAAATTCGCTAGTATAATGGGCCTTCAGTGATCCCACGAAAAATATATGATTTCGAATGGACACAACGTCTTACTCATCATCATTGATCATTGACAATGAACAGGGCCGGCGGAACGCTTTTGCAAGAGGGTCGGCTATAAGAACGTATGAAAGAAAAGGAGTCGAATAGCATATCGTTTTGTATGAAATACTGTTTTGTGTAAAACTCCTGTTTACACCGCTAGACGGCTTGTTCGATTTCAACTTTTCGTTTTAGTGTACAGAGAGAATGCGTAACTTATGTACAAAGATCTATTCACAATTACCATCAATAACCACATCTGTTCCCAGCATACCAAATTATCAATGAAGTATCAAAAAAGTGGAGCGGCCGTGGCTGCCCCAAATGCCCGTGTTCCGCCGGCCGTGAATGAAGTTAGTAGGAAGACATCGCCGATGAATTACGATGTAGATCAACGCCAATGTTTAGAGCTTAGGTAAAAATAGTCTTTGCGTGTTCTCAGACATCATATGGTGTCCGCGAGCTTTATAACAAACTTAAGCTTTTCTTTAGTCTGAGAGACTTCGGGGTTTTTCATGTAACACGTTACCACGGTATGTACGTTGACACGTCTTCGTTGGGCGCAATTACAATGTGACAGATCATTCAATATTCGCCACTTAAACTAAAAGGCCTTTGAACCTTCAAAAACTTGCGCAAATTCATTGATTGGCAATGCGCACTAGCGTGCCCCTATTTCGCCATTTTACTCCCTCCAACACCAGACTGTTTTAATCCTCAGGGAGACTCTGACTTATCACTTCAGTAGGAGGTTAGTACTGCGATTGGCGACCTGCCGAAAATGCGGTAAAAAAATGCATAAGAGACTGCCAAGTACAATAATAAATTATAAATCATTTTGATCATATCGATAGATACATATATAGAAATTTAAATATATTAGTATAATCTATGCAATTATTCATGCTACATTACATGCATATAATTATAGAAATTCCATGAACCATATGACTAGACCCGTTTCGGCAACATCTTCATGTTACGTTTATATATTAAAACTAATTTTCTCTGATCTTGACCAAAACCCAAACTTTATTGCTAAACAGCTAACCAATTACAACAGCTGGTTCCCTTTTCTAAGTATTCTGAATACAACTACCATGATGCTTTGGCGACGTTTTAGTTGGCAATGTGCTATGCATCCGAAAGGCATTCTGATATTTGTATTCAGATTACGCAATAAAGAAAAGCCGCTGCTCGTGACTAAAATATACCAATGACGCCCACTAAAACGAGAGACTGGGCACTAAACATTACAATCGATCCTATACTTCATGTTAACACCAATCATCTTCATCATCTGATCCCACTCCATAAGAAGCATGAGGACTGTTATTTTTGCTGACGGCCAAATTAATCTGTTCGTCAATCTTACTAATCATTCGATCATAATACTCTGCCGAATGATTCTCGTCCATTTCAACAAGAGAACTGCCAAGATGGTTCGTTCTTGCTGCATCTGTCTCATCACGGACCCCTGCTTGCTGTTTCTTGTGTTTCCTGTCCGTTAACGTGCTTTCAGCACTTGAAAACTTCAACTGTCTGGGGCCCAACTCGGGTGAATCAGCCCTGTTTTTTCTTTGGTTTTTCGGGCTCCTCAAATCCAATGAATTATTCATTAATAAACTGGGCGAAGCTGAGTTATTGTCCAGTGTAGATGACTGTCCATTTTCTGTTTGAGACGAAATGTTTATCGGAAGCTCAGTTGGAACTTCACTTGGTGACAATACCCTATTCTGATTTTCACGAAAGTGTTCTCGCTCAATATCTCCATGATAACTATTTTCTCGCTGCAATTCATGCGGTAATTTTGAGTTTGTTTGCTCATCTCTGCTTTGTTTAAACAGCCCTTCATTCGTTAGCTGCAAAGGATATAAAATCTGTTTATTCAAGGATAAAAGGTCGCCTCTGTCTCTCGTTTCGCTCCCAGGACTGGTCGGTTGTGTTTGGTTTGGACCCAGGTCTTCGCTGTGTTCATTTGTCGCTCGTCGTTCGCTGCTTGAGGGACAATTTATAACTATACTGGGAGCTTGCTTGAGTTTTGGTTTGCTGAACCAGTTTCGGGGAAAAAATCGTGAGTTGACTTCGATCTTTGCTTCTTTCTTGCGCTTGCTGCAGTCAGATGCTGAAATGAAACACAGAAATAATAGAACTTCAATAAAAGTTTTTGCTTTAAAAAAGATACATAGGAAGTCTTTTAATCATTCCTATTCTGTTACTTTTAAACATATGCACAATCTTTGTCCTTACTAACAGTGGCGTGCTGGCAGGGGGTGGCCGGAGGGCCATAGCCCCCCAGCGAAGATTTCTTAGGGGGTGCCAAAGCTTCAATGGGCGCCAAAATTACCGAAAAATAATTAAATAAACAGTAATGTGTGAAGCATGCATTTAAAACAAGTTTCAATTTCCAAAACGTGTCAATGACGCTCGCCCATATAGCTACAAACTACAATGGGGAAAGGGGCGCCAAATTCCCAGCTGGCATCCCGTGGTGAACAGAAGCCAGCACGCCACTGCTTAATGAACGCACATTAAGTCAACGAAGATAAAGATATATTGCAAATTTTCTTTAAATGAATTACATATGTTTTAAAAAATAGACAATCGCCGGCCCCAACTTACGCAATTTGAAAATAAAACGAACAACAATATAGGCACTTTTAGTAAACTAGGATCATAGTTTGCAGTTTAAGATTTGAAAGTATATTTTATGAGAATATAATATATTGTTTTTAAGCACGTACGATTATCGCTTGTCATTGGTAGATTAATTGTTGCCGAACCGGTAAGTTTACGATGAAAAAACTGAGGAGTGGATGAGTCTGATAGCGTTGGTCTGACTGCGTGTTTTATGAGATGACTGGAATTCAGATCTTGTCTTCGTTTAGTCTGCAATTAAAGTTTACACTACATGTTTACAAGTGTAGTTTTATAATTTAGCTTTAAGATTTACATTGAAACTAGGTTGAAATTAAATTTAAGTATTACTAATACATCTTACCACTACTCTGCTTTAGTAAAATGAGTGTAACTTAGTAAGAAGGTATAATTCACAATCCAACGTTTCAACCCTCCAGTCTATAGTGTCTTCATCACACATCTTATCACTACTCTGGTTTAGTAAAATGAATGTAACCTAACAAGAAGTTAACCGATTTAGTGTCTTGATACTCACCTTTTCTGAGCTGAAGTTATGACAAGATGAACTTCGCCTTAAATCCTCCATTGTAAGGGATTGTCTAAAACAAAATTCATTGAAATTAATCGCGAACGAAGCTTTTTGGGTACGGGCTGGCCCTAACCTAATTTATCTCCATTGTTAAATTATAATAACACTTTGTCCCATTATCTACTGTAAGGGGTTTCGGCGGTGCAGTCGATAGGACAAGCACCTTTCATCGATGGGGTTGTGGATTCGATTGCCAGCGCAGAGCAAACTTTCTCATGTACAAAGAGTCCGTCAACTACTCCATCGAATATCAGAGGTTTTCTCCGATAAAAGTAATGCAATTCAGTTCATGCTGTCATTTAACTCTATCTATCTATCTATCTATCTATCTATCTATACAGGCAACAGCGGTAAATTTTTTCCCCCACAATATTCAAGATTTCTACGCACGCCATAAACCTAGTAACATTCTGATGACACCAGCTGCTGTCGTCCAGTACTGTTTAACGAAACCTACACTATGAGTCGATATTGCTTAATCCACAGAAAGCGTTCAACACGCATGATCCAGTATTAATAATACTCCTAACTGCATGTTGTAATGAGGTCATGTATAACTCCTTGAATGTCCCGCTATAATATAATAAATATACATCCTTTCACAATAAAACGCTACACAACTGACCATCATTGCTACTTCTTATATTCCCAGTAACAGTATTGAGTTACTGAAGAGGTTAAGATTTCACGATTTCTTGTAATGTGTACAGGTAGCTTGATTTGTCGTGTCGATTCTCTGCAATATGTGTGCGTCTACCTAAAATTAGCTTCTATGCTCTTTTGTACAAAACTATAGTCTACAACAAATCCGAAGAAAATGTAGAAATAAACATAAAGACGTCTGCCAGATATCGTGATTGAAATAATGCTACCCGCAGCCGTCATGCGAAATAGCAGTATCTTAAGCTCTCTAATTGCTAATTATGAGAACGCAATACTCGAAACTATTTCTACCGTGCTTTAAGGGCATAACTTTCGTTACCTTCTATGTACATTGTAAGATTTAAGACAAAGATGTATAAGAAGCACAAGCTAGCAAAAAAGATTTAACTTCAGTAGAAGTTGTTTGGATAAATATATTGCGTACAATTGAAAGAGTCTTCTTTTGTCAAAAGAGAATTAAATCAAACTACACTACAGCGATGTGAGCAGATGCGTATACACAAATCCTCGCCGAAGAAAAGAAAGGCTGTTAACGCACACGCGGTATAATTTCTTATACGTATTAAATAAACCACTTTTTGGACAATAGACTTTCTACATTGACAATATACTGTACCTTCTGAACAATTTAAACTTAGCTACTGGTAGACACATCTTTTTTGTAGACAAGAAAACTTCTGAGTTCGCCACTTTGTCTCAAGACGACAACACACATATATGCCCTGATAACTAAAGTTAAGCTTCTCAATATGCATATATATATATATATACTTGATTGAATAGTTGTCACTGCATATATATGACGAACAACACCTGCCCTGAAATTATCTTATACTTGAACAACTACTAAAATTTTGCTATTCTGAGTACAGTCCTTACATTCAAGTAATTCTGTCAATATTTAAAGGTTTCAAAGCTTTCACTAGTACAATGTGAAATTATTTTTGAACATATTTTTTTGAAAGTTAAAGCACTTCTTCCCACGTAGCAAAAACATCTGCCCCGCGGTGAGGACTTAACAACTTTGATTATACGTTCAGACGATTGCTTACGAAATGGAAATTTCATCATGAATTATTTATTATTTTGGAAACAGTTCTTTGATATTGTATGCACCCAACAGATGGTTTTAAAATTTGAAAACACTCATTTTCCCTGAAAACCACAAAAATCATAAATTATTGAAAGACATTTCAAATTCAATAACATATCTTTGTTATATATACAATTGCCAAATATATATCTGCTTTAAAAACACCAAAAAGTTTAAAAGATCTTTGTTGAAAAACTGCACGAGCCACACGCTCCTCAAATGATTGATGAGATCGAGGATTTAGTTCAGTTTTTCCATTAAAATTTTTCCAGAAAAATTATGTTGACATTTCTGTACTTATAGTTGTGCGATAAAATCACTGTACAAAAGGAATAGATTGATGCTGAGTATAGATCTTGCTATTCAAAACAACGATTGATTACTATCGTAATTAAATTGAAAGAAGTGAAGAAAAAGCCCAAGAATTAAGAGTCCATAGAAATATCTTTTAAAAACATGGTGTCTAAAATTTTTCACTTACTTTTGCTTCTCTCTATATATTCCATCAATCCCGTTGAGTGAGTCAATCTCTTCACGACTAGGTACCAGTCCATGCATACTTGATGCGCGCCGGTGACGTCTACTTCGCGTGAATGAGCCAACGAGACGGTGGAATATAGACTCGGGTCTCTAAATCGAAATATAATTTAAGTTACTATCGTGAGAATATAATAATTCATGTATAGTCTTCATATTGTCGGCAAACTTCATTTTGTCTTTGTGTATAGAAATATGTTTTCCACAGATAATATAATAGATTTTAGCTTCAAAAATACGTGGACCAGATTACATTATTGGCGCTAGTTTTTTATCTAAGTTTAAAAAATGCAAGCCAGGGCTTCCACCAGCACAACCATTTACCAAGAAAGTCTTCTTCACTGTCGTTTAAGTGTTGCTTTTGAAATTTATAGTGAAAACAAAACGAAAACAGTGAAAGCAAGAAAGTCTCACACTTCTACATCTCCTCACACTAGTTGTCAAATTCCAAGCACTCTACTGGGTCAAAAACACGACGATGGCGAGCCTAAAGTGACTGATTTTCTTCAAAAAAATATCGCGGGTTAAATCCTCGAAGTCAATTCAAAAAACTCTCTGTTCCTTCAAACACTTGCCTTTCGTCGGAACTCATCACCATCAAGTATCTCGAATCGTTTTTTCTTCTTTTTCTGTTTGTATATTTCGACTATGAGTTTTGCACAATATATTTTTCCCACCGACTTTTGATGACAACTCAACTCTGAATGCTTAGGAATCATGTTATCTAACACTTGAGGCAGAATGTTTGGCCAATCTTCCAAGATCATTTTTCTCAGTTTAGTATCATTCACATTCATGTTTCCGGTCACTCGTATTTTCAGTGATGTCCGCACCAAAGCGAACAGCGTTGTTGTAAAATGAATCGTGTCTCCTTCGTTTACAGGTATATTTGTTTTTATCAAACGCTTCAAAAAAGAATGTGAGAAGGTTTGAAATTAGTAAAAAAAATGGACATTAAGACATTGTGTCGTTAAACGTCACGGAAAGAAATCTTAAACTGGCTATCCACTCATGAACATAGAGAATTTGTGTTCCTTCATCTTAAAGCTGAATCACGATTGTATTCGTATATTTGCCTGCAACAACGATCCCCCTGTTTCAAAGCTTGATACATACTTTATAAGCAACTATCTTCGGACACTTTTTACCAAAACCAACTGGAGGAGACAACTTTCTTAACATTTCATACAAATTTGAATAATGAATTTCACCCCTAAGAAAAAAGACGGTTTTAAGAAAATCTTGATTCGGATTATCACAAAGTGTTCTACCACAAAATAAGTAGTTACATACAAATACTATGTAATTTGATGTTTTTATGCATCCATGGCGGTCACTTCAAGGCATTGAACTAACAAGCTGCCCAGTTCAATTAGGAGTGAGGTCTGTGCTCCCGCGAGAGAATCGCAAACCGTAAACACGCGTGTCTGGGTGTCAAATTTGGCTTCAATTGATTATTAGACATTACTATTAGAGGTAGCATTCCAGGTATTTTAGAGTTCAATGCTTCAAGGTTGTCACTTGGTAGGACCTTCCACTATGATGAAATTGAAACTACATTCAAGTTGAAAACTCACGTGGCAGCAGGATCGTAAATGGACCAAATTTGAACGAACTCGTCAAGGTGATGTGGGCCAAGGATTGATTGATCACGTGTCAAATATTCAAAATTATCCATTATAACGGCCACGAACAGATTGAGCATCTAAAATGGCAATTGAGAAAAATGTCAAAAACGTCGAATTTCTCATTCATCGAGTGTTATTTCAATCCAGTTTTCGGGTCATTCGCATTGGATTCGGGAACGTCTAAGGCTAACGCAGTTTAGATGGTTGCTTTCTGTTAACGCTTCTAGAAGAGGTCAGGGATTGTGCTTGATGTTTAAATGATAATTTAGAGAAGAATTATACAGACTTAATCTTCACGGATTTATTCGCTGATTATAAAAAAGGTGATTTTGGAGTAAATGAGAATTTTTTAAATCTTTTTCCTCATTTTAAATCTGATGCGATTTTCTGGTTTGTCCCTTTAGCATGTACATCTGTGTAGTATTTCAAGGACAATCTCAACTTTCCTCTTGACCTTTCTTGCGTCTTTGAAGGAAAACACTTTGGAGTCTGAGTTGGAACCAAGAAGTTTCATACTTACGAAAAACATACAGAGAAAGATAAAAGTACAAAAATAGGCAACAGCCCAAGGTGTTGAACCACAGCCTGCCGAGGTAGTAGGCCTTGCTCTTTTTTCACACTCCGCGCCATTGTAACATGCCAGCATAATTTCTTGCCAGTTCTCTCCAGTCGATGATCTGAGAAAAATATGAATATCATAGCGTTGACTATTTGTGAGAAAATTAGCGCGAGAAAATGCAGAAACCACGTTTCTTCAAGTCACAAATTAGGTCAGTTTTAGGAATGGTCAACTTCATTTCTTTGATTCGATCAAAATTACATTGTCGCTACGCCATTTCAAATCCTCAAATTCTAGTTATAAGTTGAAGTTCTCGGCTTTCCCTCAGATTTGAAAATCACTGAGGCTTTGAAACGAGATTCAGTTCTCAATTTAGATTCGAAATTTAATTCCAAAGTCTTTTTCGTGTACCTGAAGAGAAGAAGTAAAGATTTGACAATATTCTGAAAGTTGTTGTATCTATTGATTTCGGTGGTGTCGTCCAATTTGATCTTTCCAAATATCTGAAATAAAAGAGACATATATTGTAATAGACAAATTTAGCTAACACTTTTTTATACCCAGTCTACAACTTTGCATAATCCACATGATTAGTTACTATTTTTCTACATTACAGAAGCAACGAATATGACAAAGGCTTCAGAATTATCTACATAATTGATTAACTCTTTTGCATGACTCTAACGCTTAGTTATGCTTTTGTCTTATTCTATGCATTGGCAAACTAGAATAATATTGGCTAGGCATGTGAGCTATGTAATTGGTGTAAATTGGGTACCATCGAAGTAGACAACGTCGGACAAATTTTTCATTTGTTAACCAATTCAGAACTTGCATAAATTGTGTTCTGCCAAAGCATCATTCAAGATGATCTTCATGAAGTATAGAACCACGACTTCATATTCTCAGTTTTTATTGGTCCGAGCTTAATTCATCATAAAGCCTGGTGTCAATACAGCCGTAATTGTCTTTAAGCTAAAGTCACGATCTAATTAAATAGCCGAAACAAAACAGTTTCAATCTATTTATTAACAAAGCAAATATTACTAGATAGTACGTATGTTTTCTACGAGATTTACTGCAAAAAGATAGAATATTTCAACCACTGCAAATATTGTGACGCTTACGACACTCACGAAATGGAAACCAGGCTTTATGCAAAGCTGCCCAAAGGCTTTAGAGATTGGAAAAATTATCTCCATACTTCAAAGAGACTGACCATTCTACAAACCTGCATTCCAATAACAGCGTAGATGAAAAAAACTAAAAATATTAACAGTGTGACGTAAGGAAGTGCCTGGAAGAAATAGACAATTATAAGAAGTTTGTTTCCAATACTTTTCAATGCGTCCACTAACTATTCTCATATACAATGACTTAACATTGAACAGGTCCACGTTTTTGATTGGTAGTATTTCCTCCTCAAACTCACTAATAATTTATAAGCGAAACACAAAGAAAATCAACACCATATTTGAGTCTTGATATCACAGTAATAAACATTCATAACTGTCTCGTTGAGTTTCTTTTTAAACACAAGCTCGTTTGAAAGCAATATACAGCAAACACGAAAGTTGTTTATTACAGCTGGTGTATAAAACAAATGAATGTGTGTAAATACAACGCCTCTCTAAAATTTTGTCTGCTCCATTCAACGGATCTGATCAACTTATTCTCTAAATTGGGGGAGGAGCATCTCTTGCTTTATTTGTGTTCGTTACCCCAAAAAACTCCCTTGAGACTACTGTCACAGCACTGTCACTGTAAATTTGATCTTCGCGCAAATAGTTCTCTTACTTTGAAAGACTGTAGGAAGGTCCAGAGTAGAGCACGGATTCCAGTTCCTTGCTTCAAGATCTTGATGAGCCGCGCAGCCCGGAATATTCGGAACATACTCGGGTCGACCGGAGTATCAAAAGCGTCCTAGACCCAGGAGAAAAACACGATGTTGAAAGAATACACAAAACTTGCCAGACTTCGAGGAGCGCTTTCCAATGTCGCGTTTTTCATGCAAACGTGCAGATACGTGAAAGTATAAATTGTAAAAAAACCAGTTTATATTAACAACAACGAAATGGACTGTTTATTAGAGTTTGGTGTCTTAAATGATTGCGTGGCTATCTGTTAAAGTATAATTCCCTGAAAATAAAAACGTTTCTAAAGACCTGCGTTTACACGGGCGATTTTCGATGCCATTTTTCTCGTGTTGAACGATGTGAAAGAGTGGATAACTGTCGAATATACTTGGTCCAACAATTTTGCCGATGCACTCGCCAGTCAACCTACTCGATCACATACGCTAAGAGGAGAAAAATCGCAGCAAAAATCGCCGGTGTAATCGGGTGTCGGGCCTTAAAGGCCGAGACACACCGGACGCGATTCCGCAACGCGACGCGATTTTTCAAATTTTGAAAGCGAATAAATCCATCCATGGAAGAAAATTTTAAAAGACATGTGGACAAAATAACTAAGAATGTTATATCGTCCTTGAATATCTAAAGAATCTCAACTACAATCAAAGTTACCAGTCTATGAAAGTTGAAAAATCGCGTCGCGTTGCCGAATCGCGTCCGGTGTGTGTCGGCTTTAAGGGTTGAAACTTTTGCTTGCGTCAAACGGAAGGAAAGAAAAATATTCCAACATACCGCAAACATAAGGCCTGTGTCCAACATACTTCCAACGACGACAATAAAGTCAAAAACATTCCAGCCGTCTTTAAAGTAACTCTACACACAAAAGACAATACCACAAAACTGCATCTGTAAACATTTTTAACAATTACCATACAATTCTGAAATGCTTTAATCACTAGTACCAGTTTAAAAGCGAACAACTTCAGTGCAGCTTCCATCATAAACAAAAAAGTCAATGCAGCGTTGAAATAATCGCACATGCTTTTGTACTCTGTGGGCTGGTCGTAATACTGTAAGAAAATTGATTCAGAATCTAGCACCAAAACGATTATGACAAGAAGATATATAAACCGATTTCTTAAATTATTAATATGTACAATCCCTGACCTTGATATAAACACTTTAAGAAGCTATAGAAATGAAGTTCTTGCATTGAAAAAATGCATTACGATTCTTCTTTAAGCGACACAAATATTATAAACATGTATAATCCCTGACCTTCATATGAACACTTTGAACTCAGAAAAATGAAGTCAGTTTTTCCATTGGAAGATATATTACAATTCTCCTTTGCATGACTCCAATATTGTAAATTTGTACAATCCCTGACCTTGGTATGGACACTTTAAATCAAAGAAACGAACTTTTGAATAAGAAGATAGATTACAATTATTCTGTGAACAATTTAAGTATTATAAACATGAACAATCCCTAATGTTAATCTATGAACTTCAAAATAACTTCGATACTTAACAAGAAAGTAACTTTTAACTACCTCCATCATAAGGACACCGGTATTCACGACAATGAGGAACATTATAAAGACTTCAAAAGGCTTGGAAACAACGACCAACCAAACTTTATAGGACCAAGTCTTCTTGTCTGCTGGCATGAAAGTCTCGCTAGGCTTTGCGCGGATCACAAAACTTATACAGTCTCTCTATAAACAAAAAAGAAACGTTGCATATTTGCTCAATGAAAATGACAACTGCGCGGAGTGGTTTAATGTACTGTACAGGCCCAAACTGATCAAACGCGATCCCGCAACTGGGCGCGAATTTTCAGCTTTTAAAAGTAAAATAGAACCTTCAGTGGAAGGGAAATTTACAAGATAAGCAGACAAAACAGCTAAAATTGTCATAGTGCTTCGTAATACTTGAAAAATGTGGAACAAGATTGAAGTTAAATGTATTGACAACTCTCACGGCGTTGCCAACTCGCCTTCAATGTGTGCGGCCCTTTTCAGCGCATGCTAGAAAATTTTCTCCCGGCTATCGCAGAAAAAGCGGCCTCGAAGGAAGTTTAATAGTTTAGTTATAGTTTAATTAAAGAAAATTACATTGCAGCTCGTAATAGCTGAATTGCGTAATCTATTTACAAAGTATAATCATAAGATATTTAAAATTATAGTTAATGTTAAAAATCTATGCACATTGTTCAAGAATTTTAGAGTATAAAGTCAGAGTGTATT
>JAOBYK010339911.1:0-17594 GCA_025434845.1 Phenganax subtilis | reverse complement strand
TACCAATTATTGTGGCCCAGACGAACGTTAACGGGCAATTCTTCCGCATCCATCGGCATATTCTCTTCGCCTTCTATATCGGCTTGTTCACCCCTTGCATCAACGAAATCTCGTCTCGGTGCGAACTGATAACCCAGAAATACATCGTCGTGTAAAGCGTTGCTATAAAATTCATCTAAACTTTCACCTGTATCGCTAAAAGTTGTTGAACTGGACAATTCGTCGCGTACTTCGTCGACATTCGTAATGAACGCTATACAAAACACTATAGAAGCAACTGCAATAACACAAGCCGAAGCACTTGATGACGTCAAAATTGAGGGCGCTGACCGAACCTGCGTCTGCACGGAAAAGAGCAAAATGGCGTCGAAATTTGCAAAAATTGCGCACTTTTGCGAGCAATTTCTCCTTTACTATACGGATTTGAACCGAGTTACTTCAGGAACACGATGTTGTAGGTATAATCTTTAATATAAGCCTAACTTGTTTTGGGACTGGAGTTCCCCTTTAACATTACAAGAATTTAATTAAAACGAAATGTGGGTAAGAATAATTTATTTATTCACTTAATTAATACACCACGTATCAAATTCTGCACGAGAATAGAGAAGAAATTATGATTTTTATCACCACGCTGGATACATCTATACTTCAGCAATTTATTGCACATGCAAAAGTGAAAAATGACTAATTTTTGAGTAGATTTTCTGTTCCTGAAGCTTGATTGCAAATTTACAAATTTGCAATTACTTGTCATAAAAATTTCCCGTAGTGATATATTCGTTGATTTATGGGACATGATTTTGCTACATATTTTGTTCCTGAATTTGAATGTAAAAATCTTGAATTTCATGTGCTGTAGGTTAGCTTCAATTTTTAATGGATCAGAAATGACAACCAATGATTTCTGAAGTCGTCTGTTAACGATATTACGAGTCGGAAACTGGAATACTGTGCTGCATAGTTTAGGAAATACTTCACATGTTAAAATGCTATGAGAGAGTATCACATAAATATTTTCTGACGAAATTTTTTTCGTTTAGTTGAACAATTTCCATGAGCGTACGAGGCAGGTGGGGTGACAGGCTCCCCAGTTTAGTCATAAACATTTAATGAGTCGGGCAATTTGTACTGAAGTGTCCTACAATCTTTTTGCTTGTCTGAGATCAATTTGGTCTTCTCAACAAACAAATGTTATTAATGGAAAAATTAAAATGCAAAATTTTTACAAATACTCACATACGGCTAGCTGACATGCTTCCATAAAGGTGACAGAAACAATGAAAATAATCATGTTTTTTCCGTTCGCTCCACTTGCCATGTGCCACAAGTCATCTAAAAGTGATTGCCACGAGCGCTAAGTCGTGCTAAACAAACGTGGACCGCAACGAATCGAAAATCGTGAAACAACTTTTATTTTTAAAAAAAAATGTATTTTCGCTTTTAAATTGAACAACGCCGTTCATTGATGTAGTTGTGATAGTCGTCTTGGTAAGTTGTTACCTAAATAATACTATAATTTCTAATTTAAAGTCAAGTTTGCGGTAACAACTACCTATTCATGACATTAAAGTGATCACTAGACTTGGTCTTGCTTCATCAACATTCCTAGTGTTTTCTATCCGTTTCTTACCCACAGAATCGTGCCCCAAAACGCAGAAAATGGCATTTGAGTGGCTCTACTTTTGAAAATTTTCAAGGGGAGCATGCCCCCAGAACGTCTTGCCCCCAAAAAACAAATAGAAATTCTAAGCCCGTACGCCTATGGCAATTTCTGAAGAGAAGTTGCAATTAATTTCGACAGCAAAATCTGTCATCGTTGCCCTTAGGAAATTTGATGTGCAATTTTATTAATTTATATTCGCCTTGATGAAAACTATGTAGCTACGTGACAGGATGATGTCAATACTCTTTCGGGCGTGTTGCATGATTGACAATTGTACCAAACGCATAACAAAAGAAACTGATATGGGAAAACATGTGCTCAGTAAATTTTATTGCAAAATTTTGAATCACAGCTTTTAATACAATTCCAAGTGCGAGTCAAACTACCGTTCTGAATGGAAGCGAGCGTATGAGTCACTCAAGCTTTTCCTACCTTATTTCGATTTTAGGCAACAAGCCGTTTTAGGAGCGAAATAGCATGTGCGTTGTAATCTGTCGCCAAAGTGACTTCTTGATAACTTATCAATTTTTAGTATCTTTCATTTTGAAACAATTTATGATATAACATCTACTTTAGTATTTGTATTTTGTGCTATCTTTTTAATCTTTCGCCTGCCGTTAGATCTTTTGTAATTTGATGATTCTTTCTCGTTGTGTTGTGTCAGTGCCTTCAAGTTGCACGCACTGATCAGAGTGTGATATTCTAAAAGAAGAATTTACCTGATTTTACGATATATGCATCATGCAATAATTTTGTGTGAAGATTAACGTTTCGTTTTGCAATTCTCTATCGCAGACCTGCGGTGCGCGATTTGGCGTCGGCGGCGAACGTAAGAAGTAGTTAGCTAAAACAAAAAACAAATTCCGAAAGATGTCTTTGAATAAAGACGAAAAGCAGTCTCAATTTGTGTCTTGTTTTGAATCATGTATTGTATTTTCAAGATATCGTATCTATTCGGAATATTACTTTAAAGTGCAGTAACGTTATGGAAACCGAGCACAAACTGACATTATTCGTTGAATCGCCGCTATGTTTGTTTTGACTCACGTATGTCAATTTTCCCCGCATTTGGACATTAGGCACTCAGTATTTATAAGTTTTTGCATAATAACCTAGACTAATTTAAATATAAGGCATGGCTTGTTTTTAACATAGCTAAATAATGAGTGCTTTATACATGCTTTCGATTAAGAAACGTTGAAGGAAATTACTTACGCTTATTATTGACGTTCAAAAACGTGAAAAAAATAGTAGCATTGAACGTGAGAATGACTTAGCTAGTGGTTAGACGTTTGTCAATAAAACGCCAACCTTAATCTCTCGAATCACAGATGCGTGAAAAGACAAGTGTTTCAATATTCTGCGACTTAAAAAACAAATATTTTTGCTTGAAAATTTCTTTAGGGGGCTCGCAAATTCTGTGAAACAGCTGAAAGTATAAATTTGTCCCGAAGATAAAAATCTTCATAACAAATAGACATTTTTCAGTATGGCTGAGCACGTTCTAATCTGCCACTTCAACAACAGCCATTCGTGAAGAAAGATAACCGCATACGAACGTCTACTTTTTTATTCAGACCAGTAAACAAGCAATATACATGATTAGATGCATGATGTTAACGATCGTAACAATCTGCATGCTGGGTATTAAAAGAAAAAACTGTTCGATCAGATTAAATGTTAATTTAGTGCTGAGAGCATCCTGCACATGATATATAAAAAAAACGTAGCATTTGTGTATATCTGCTTGCTCTTTGCGAAAATACTTACATAACGTGTACATCAGATATTTCAAAACGATATTAAAGACTGTGGTGAATTTAAAGAAATCTTGTACAAGCTACTAAATTATGATTTCTAAGAGGCATGCTCTTTTTCAAGTGGGGATGTTTTTTTTCATGTGCCTTTGTAGAACAAGTCAGCTTCCAGATAGTGGACCTGTAGATGGTTCAAGTAAAAGCTTGCAAACGAGTACTGATCATAGCTATGTTACAAACTCAACCCATGGTACCAGACTATCCTCTACATTAAATGCTACGACGGACGTAAGTAGTAAGACTTAGCTATATCTATCTTGTTTTGTTTTGTTTTGTTTTATTTGTGCTAGTGGATAACGACAGTATAAAACTACACGTATTGCACTTCAAGATGGCGGTAGAGTACCGAGAATATAGCGGGCCTCGTTGATTTTGGCTTTAGACGGCCAGTTGGCTGTCCTTACATTGCGGGGTCGCTATACTTCCCGGGTGCATGGCGTGATTTTTGGCTTATGGAAATATGTTATGTACGAAGATACGTCAAGTTTGTCAAGTCCGTTTTAGACAAACATTTCAGATCTTGAACATGCGTATACGATTTCGTTCATCTACTAGAGCCTCTAAGTTGATAGCTACCTTTGAAGATGTTCTTTCTGTTTACGGAATGTAGATGCGTTTGTAACATAAGTACAACGCATTCTTGGAGAAGTTGCAATTCTTCCATTGCGCAAAACGCTACTTTGGGAGCATGAGAATCTACTTTAGCAATCTTATAACATTAAGAATTTGACGTTACTTTTTAGCAATAACCTCGGAGCAGGGAGGGGCTGGGGGGCCTCAATTCGCCCTCCCCAAGAAATATCCTGTGACTGAGAAAAAACGTAACTGCTCGAATATTGCTCTGGGGTCCCCGTCGAGGAAACAAACTTTGGCGGGTTTTCCGTAATATTATGTGGCATTATCAAATTTAGATCACACAAAGGAAATCAGTACCGGGTCGTAGGCTGTGGTCGTAACCAAGTTTCATATGCGATAATATATCTCTATAACGTTAAGTTTGATATTATCGATTTATGCAAAGTTGATTTTCAAACTAACTTCGCTAGCAAACTTTTCAGATCGGTTGTTTTTAAGCTCTTTGACGAGGTTCTTTTATTATCAGATACGCCTCGTGTTTTATATCTGATAAATCACTCGTGCTCTTGTTTCAAACAATGCATTAAGTTCAATTTATAAAGCTATACCGCTTTTCTCGGGCGCACAGAGCTAAGCCCACATTTTAAGATGCCCAATGTAGCTGTTAATCGTCTGCAGCACATGTTTGATAACGTCATCTTTGGCGGCACAGGCTGAGCGGTCGCAGTAAAAAACGCAATAAACTTTCTCCAAAACCGTTCTTATACTACATGTTCATAATTATGCTAAGCCCAATGTAAGATCATTTTACGGCAAACAGCAAAAAGTGCAATTGAGAATTTGATATTCATCAGTGCAGACTAATTATCGAATTTGGTAAAGCGAAGGAACTGATTCACCACTACTAGAACTAACATACTAAAATTAGTAAGGATTGCTATAAGTTATTCAAGAAATGTTGTAAAATACGGAAAATATAGCCCTGCGAAGTTGGCAAATCTTGTATATGATTTCGTATTTTACATTCTTTTGCGACCAAACTTTGCAGTTATACCAATTTTCATAATTCTTTTCCGGAATTTTCTTTCCTTTGCCTGAATGAAAGTATGGGAAAAGCGTATATTGTCGCTTACATTAGTTGTCCCGGCAGTTTTTCGTGTAGTTGACCCGCCTCCTGTTACTATATTGTTTACTATATCGACTTCGATTACATGGTAAGCGATTTATCCCGTTTGGGTGTTGCCTCGCTTGATAGTTAGCCGAGTTACCAGCTTAGGCAGGATGAATGCTCTCGTTTAATTGTATTTTGGCGAGTTAACAGGCAAAACAGGACAAGATACTTACTACCTCGCACTTGAATAAAAGTCCAATTGGTGAGTTAAATATATTTCTTGTTTTTTTGAAGCATGGATGTTGTCTGTAACAAATCGAAATCAACAAATACAGCAACAATATTTTTATGAAGTGCACCAAAACACAACTTATTATGCCTGGTTTGTTTGATCGGAATTAAAACTTCGCACGATTTGTGTTTTCGGGAAAAACAGTGACAAGGCAATCAGGAAAATCTTGAAAACAAATTTGCCAGCGATGGAGTTTTTTTTATTGAGACCTAAACTTAAGTCAAGCTGATAAAATATTGGACTGTTTTATGGAATCCTGTTTTTAGCTTGCTTTTCGCCCAAAATTCTTAACCTGCATGTTCCGGCCATGTATATTCGCACAAGTTTTTCAGCTCAGCAAATGGGATGCAGTTCGCTCAGCTCAGCAGCTTACCTCATGTAATATGAAGTAACTTACTGACTTTGGCGAAATTACTCAGTGGGCCCATGCTGCAATGATCTTTCGGTCAAAGTTGGCTGGAAAAAGATGAGACATGGATAACATTTGCATTGTTAATGTCATCAGAAAATTTGAGGCAGCTAAATGTTTATTATTGGCACTATGCGAATAGTTCCCAATTTATAAAACAGCTTTAAGCAATGGGAAGTAATCCCCGACCTACCAAAACACGTTTTGCAGAGATATGCCCTTTTTTAAGATCTTCTGATGGCTTCAATTGTTTTTTAAAAAAATATAAAAAAATAATGCGATCGCGGGTGAATTAATTACCGCAAATGAAAGTTGTTTTGGAAGAACTGTTTTGTAAATTTAGCCCTTCCCACTTGACACAATCTTTTAACAACCGACAGAACAGCTTTAAAACTATAAATTAGTTTCAGATTTTTTTGTACTTCAGAATTTTTTCCAATTAAGTTTAAAAATCAAATAGAATAAAAATCACCTGCACCCATTGACAATATGACAACGATCAGATATTTAGGAAAGAAATGACACAATGCATCTCCAGTGAGCTTAGTTTTAGATTTTACTTGTCTTGTTGCTTGACTATTTGCCTATAGAGCTTTAGACAGCTGCGGCCGGTTGTTCGTGCGCCACGGCGTATAAATTCAAAATTTAAAGCGCATATTTACGTCTACCTTGAACAACGAAATTGCAAGTTTTTCAACTGATTACAATAATTATGTTTTTACCCATAGTTTTATTACATGACATTTGATTTTAAAAGCGTAGAAAAAGTGGGGGGGGGGTTTAAATTCTGACTTTTCGACCGTTTAAGCTAAACGGCGTACGAACAACCGCCCTGAATATTAATGAGTTAACTTGAAAAAGTTAATGAGTTGACTTGAAAACTTAATCGAGTCTGTTCGGAAATGAGCATTGCGAACTAGTATGTTTTCTTGCCTAAGAAGAAGCTTCGCTGCGGTCAGATTTAGAAGCTTAATTGTCGATGGAACGCCTGCCAGTTTTTTATCAAGAAAATGATTTCTGAAGACAGACCAACTCCATGCCGATGGTTTCAGGAGTAGCTTTCATTATGAGCTTATACACATAGTTACAATGCACCGCAGAGAAAATTTTACTCTGTTTATAAAATATTATCACATATGGCAAGACCATCATAAATTAGGAAAATGGAAGTTTGATAGCAGAATGTTGTAAATACGAAGAGTATACGCGATGCACCCATTTATATAATTAAGATTCGAGGAACTAAAAATTACAGTATAAGAGCTGCTACAGGACGCGTTTCCTTAAAGTTTAATACATCCGTATTTTCCAGTCCTTCTTGGGTTTTCTTTGTAGTTTTTGTTTAATACTACCATTAAGAGACAATTTGTATTTTGCAATACTAGCTGTCATGTGATATTACAGGAGTACTGTCAACGAGCGAAAAATCAACGAAATTAGTTAACATTGCAATTCGGTACCTCGCCTTAGGTGTGAATCACAATTTTGAGGGGGGAAAAACAGAAATTTTACAAAATTTAAAATCTTTAAAACTTATAAGTCTAAATAATTAGTTCATACAAAAAACATTTTAAATCTAATAATCTTACCGAAAATCTTTAAAAACTTTTACACTCATTAGCAGGTTCTTGCTATAGCATGCAAGTTCGTCCGTATTTTCGGAGTGTCTGTTTCTTGCTTGAAAATCTCTGCAAGTATAGGTCGTATGCACCAGTGAAACAACTGCCATTTGAAAGCTGTGTGTTCCCGCTTTGAAATGATATATAGCTTGACCCGGTTAAAACACTATTTTTTGCCAAAAAAATTGCATCACTTCAAGACTTGCATGAAATTTGTAGTAATTATGTTCAAAAAAATGTAGTTAACAAGCAATGTTTTTTGAAAAAGCGCTAACAGAAGTTGTAGTTTATATAAAAAGGAATATCCACAGAAAGTTTCAAATTGATAGAGAAACGGAAGCATCTCTATTTACAATTTTCAAATTTTCCTTAATCCGCACGCGCTCGCATCTGGTTGCACAATATGTGTAGCTGCTCCAAAATAAGCCGAAAACAATGAAAAGCAACCAAATAGACCATCACGTCGTGCTGAATTGAATGGTACTATTTTTAACTCGATACGATACACCCCGCCGGAAATATAGGGCCTTCAAATGACTAAAGCGAATCAGTTTCAAACATGCGAAATGCCTGCGATATTCTAAATCATCGTAAAAAGAGTAAAACGTATCGCTTTCGCTCAATTTTCGCATGGAAACATTTGCTGGGGTAAACAGTCCAGTAAGGAGTTACACAATGGACCAGCTTGCGTTATCGGAGGCAGCATTTTCCCAAACTAGCTAATTGCTCAAAAGCATTACGGTATACAGGAAGCTCCACATTGCTTCGACATGACATGGACGATTTAGGAGTTAATGCTGTTGTTCCAACAAAAAACAGCGGTTTTCGTTGACAATTGTTTTTAGTGGAGCATAGGGAAGAATCTTTTTGCTACTAGTAGACGAAATTTCGAGGTTTAAGATTTAGGAGCTGAGATATAAAGCTGAGAAAGAGGCATCTGCAAAGAAAAGCTTTTGCAGCATTTTGCGTGTCGAAACTTTGCCGCACGTGCAAAATAGAGGTTAACATTCACAGTTTCTTGTGACGTGTACGGGTAGCTTGATTTTGCGATTTAATTTTCCGAGATATTTGCACGTCTAGCTCAAATTAACTTCTCCCGTTTTGGCAATGCCATATAGCTTGTGACAAATTTAAAGAAAGTGAATAAATAAGCGTAAGGAAGTTTGTAGAATATCATGATGAAAATCACGCTACCCGCGTGCTCGTTCCACGAAACAGTTATCTTACTCGCGCTCAAAATAGGTTTGTTAAACGTTTCAACATGTAATTCGAGAATTTTTGTAAAGATAAGTATATCTGATAGTGAACCGTTCTAGACAGAATATTTTTTTCGAGCTTAATGGCCATTAAATTCTATATTTTTGCTATGATTTTGTCATAATTGTGTCAGTTAGTAGGACCATGTATTTTGGCTTTTCATTAGCCCAAAATTCCCTGAATTTTGGGGGCTTGCTTTCGACGTTATATAGCGAAAAAACCTGTAGTAAAAACATTTTTCAAGTTGGCTGAACAAAGAGCTAAAAATATGGCTCAAAACTTTGTTTAATACTAAATTTACGAGGCAAAACAATGTATGTAAATTAAACTCAAGTAAAGACATAAGAATGTAAAAATTTAATACAGTCCACTGTTAGAGTACCTTATTTTAAAAAAAATATGTAGGCAATTGCGTCTTGACGCGACAAGAACCCGTTTATATTCCGTTCGTTTAGATTTCCCCAACTACTTTTTTCAAAACATTTTACAGGCATCGCCTTTTCAGTGCAATTCAGTCCGCTCTTTAAGCTTTCAAGTTTGAGGAAATGTTGTTGCTTGTTATGCTTCACTACGTAAATCATACAGATTTATGCATGAAATGGTCAAAAGTCTGCGTTAAGCCAAAATATATCACTCCTCCATATTTTTTACGCTTCGAAGCAAAAGCAGCTGTAAGCTCGATAATCCGAGTGGTCCTTTGCTGCAACGATTTATGTGCAATACAGATATAGCATTTTAAAGTCATCCTCAGAGAAAATTCAACTAATTTACTACACGGCTAAACCACATTCTGAAAAAGATGGCCCAGACGAGATATGAACTCACATCTTTAGAGGCCGGTTGTTCGTAAAGTGCGTTTAGCTTAAACGGCGGATAAGTTCAAAATAGAAATCATTTTATGTTGTTTTGAACGACAAAATCGAACGTTTTCTAACTGGCTGCATGCAACAATTATGCATTTACCGATTGTTTTATTACATAAGACTTGGTTTGAAAGTTTTAGAAGTGTGTGGGAGTGTTTTCGAATACGGACTTATCGACCGTTTAAGACAAACGGGCTTCGTACAACCAGCCCCAGGATACTAGCCCGCCGCTCTACCCCTTAAGCTGCTGAGCCTTCTGAGATTGGAGGCAAGTCGAGTCTCAATTATACTTGCAAGATAAGTCATTAGTGCAACGCATGTTATAGCCTTGGATAAAAGTGTAATGAACGGTGTTTTAAGGCATTATGTACTCATCAAGGCAACGTACTTATCAGAGAAAACTTAAGCCTAACGGGTAGAGCTGTAACAAAAGCTTAACGGGTAGAGCAGCGGACCAGTCCCCCAAAGAAGCGCGTTTAAATCCCATCTAGGCCACACTTTTTACGATGTGGTTTAGCCGTGTAAGAAAGAATTCGCTAAAAATAGTTTGGTCATGGATAATTGGAAAGCACTCTAGATTATATCGAAATGTAGATTTAGGACTATATAAATAATAAATGTTAGTATATAGCAAGTGTCAAAGTCCGTTTTTTTGTACATCTCATTGGACAAGCACGCGTCACATGAGCGCACGAAATACGACTCTCCTTGATGGCTAAGCGTGGAACATTACTTTTATTCATCAGTAAACAAAACATGAACGAAAAATAACGACCCTTTTCGTTCACTTCATGCAGTAGTTCAATGTTTTTGTCTTCTTTGAGACTGCTTTTCTTCGTGGGCCTGATAGAAATCATCTGGGGCCGGTTGTTTGAAGCGCCTTTAGCTTAAACGGTGGATAAGTTCAAAATAGAAATCGTATTTTTGTATTCTTTGAATAACGAAATTGAAACTTCTTTTACTGAATACAATAATTAAGCGTTTGTGTATAGTCTAGTTACAGAAGATTTGACTTGAAAGTTTTAGAAAATGTGTAGGAGTGCTTTTGAATTCTGACTTATCCAACGTTTAAGCTAAACGGCGTACGAACAACCGGCCCCTAAAATGCATAGCCTTATGAAATTTTCAAAATATGCTGTAGTTTACGGCATTATGGTTTTCATGCATTTCTAATCTATTCATACGTTTTAATGCTAATCGTCCATGCGTAAAACTTATGGATTTTCTTTTCAAATTTGCACCAGTATGGCGATTTATGATGTAAATGAAAACTATTTGTGTGAAACCTGCCTGGTGTGAGAAATACAAAATGATGAAGAAATTAGTTGAACCAAAACAACAATAACACTGTTGTCGCAAATTTGAAAGTAAAGACTCCGTTTATACGGTGCCGTTTTCGCAAGCGTTTCGTATTGTTCTTGATTCTCATGGGAGTTTCAAATAATAGAAAACGCCGATGAAAACGGCATCGCGTAAACGAAGGCTTATAAGCGGTTTAGCTTTCTATCACATGCATGCTTTGTCACTACTTTGTGTTATGGCAGTTTAACCGGAATTTTAGGATCCGGCAATAGGGATTTTATGGCATGACGCACTGCGGAACTTTGAAGTTGTGAACCAACATGGCTGCTTTGACATCATGTGAAAACCTTCTATTAGGCATTTTACGATTTAACGCCACAGACGTGAACATATCACATGACATTGCTCTTGCTGTCACGTTCGCCGTTGGCGATTTATCATCGAACGTCAAGACATAGTTCTGGGGCCAGTTGTTCGAAAGATGTATAGCGCTATCCACTGGATAGTTGATATTTTGTAACCTTCGTAAAATTTCCCATTGGTCGTTATATCATAGAATTGCGACTGATATCGATAGATTGAAGTCTTTAATCTTTATATCGTTAACCAAAATAGAAGTTTAGGCCTTTTTTTCGATTTTATGAACGTTGAAAAATTCACTATTCAGTGGATAGCACTATATATCCACCTTTCGAACAACCGCCCCTGGACGTTAGTGATTAGTGCTTAAGTTAATTCCATTTGTAGCAATCCTCTACCGGGACACTGCCAGGAGTTTGCCTTACTCACAACTCCCAGGGGACAGGAATTCCCTCGCGGAACGGCGTAATGGGGCCGGAGTTGTTGAGCTGCTAAACTCCGCCCCTCTCGGGATTCTGAGACCCTGTAAGCACCCAAAGAACTTCGGATCGTATGATTATTGCTCATAGTCGACTCATGCCGTCCCGTAACAATTTTCTAAATCTGTTACAGTACTACGCTGATCATTCATCGGTAAACACTTTTTCGGAGGAAATTAGGCCAGTCTTTTACCAACGAGAATTGATGGATATTCGAATTATGTAAACTAACACTTTACAGATCTATATTTCCTGCATTCATTTCTTGAGATTGTTTTCACCCGATCAAACTAGGAAGAGCGTTCCTATGACCTGCCTTTTCTAAATCTACGACGATAGTTTTTGTTTATTTTTTCCAACTCATATTTTGAAAACGTTGTTGAATAAAGTATGCATCATGTGGCAACTGAGGTATCCCTGACAACAATGTCTAAAAATATGAGTCACAAATCGAAGCAAGCAATGTCAGTTATCTGTATATCGAAACCATTGAGATGTTGGTTTATTCATCTCAATGATCAAAACTACAAACGAGATCCACGCCCCAGCAGCTTGCATTGGCGCTATTGTATTGCCTATTGGTAAACTATTTTCTTAATTAGCTATCTACGGTAAATACTATTAGCAAGTGGTAAATATTTATCAAAGGTTTTCGACGCCATACTGATTACAACTTTTGCTATCTAGACCAGTGTCTAATTTTAAATTTTTAAAAGGTTTTTTTACAAAAAAAGACAAGTGGAGCTTGCTAGCTTGCCATAGAATGATAATAGTTACGCGGAGTTAAAAACTAATTAAGAACTCGTGCAGACTTGAAACCAAGTGTGCGTTCGTGACAAAAGTTTGTTGAAACAAGACAAGAGTTTCAAACAAAACTTAGTTGTTGCCAACACTTTGTGGGATTGTGCCCTAGGACTAGAATGTTTAGCTAATTGCCATGTGAACTTACGTTATTGTCTCCGTGAAAACTTGGGCCGCTAAGCGGAATATTCAATTCAAAGTATACAAGAAATCACTACGCGCAGAAAATGCTGCTGATGGGATTCAACTTTTAATTTGAGCAGCTAGAAAACCTGTGGCGTGCGCCTGAATTATTAATATACTTTACACACACCAGCTTATCAGACTATCAACTAATTATGAACAACAAAACACACCTGCAAGATCTGTATTGGCGCAAAACTTTGAACGCACATCAGCAATAACATCGTAACACGATTTCTGAAAGACGATGTTCGATATACATCTCAAAGTGTACTTCTTTCGTCGACTTGTGCTCTTACTGTTTGTGTGCACATGTTTTGTTGTGGCTGGTCAAGTACGGCGCAAATTTGAACGCTCGACTGAAAGTAATTGCAACTCCACAACATTGTTGACATGCGCGGAAAACTTGAAAAATTCAAGCTATGGTAATGGTTCAATAGTAAACAGCAACAATCCCACGGAGAATAACTATGTAAGTGCACATCACAACAACGTTATTAAGGGGGTGATTGCATCAACGGGTTCTCCCTGTTAACGGGGTAAGCTCGAAAAACTGGACTATCCTGCTTACCCTGTAAATGTTCAACTTGGCAATTACATGACTCAGCACAGCTGGCCCGGCCAGCTGGAATTGTCGAGTCCTCTTGTAGCAACAGGGCTAGCCTTTCTACCCAGGCTGAAATTTACCACGAAATTACTTTACCAGGCAAGCCGGGCAAAGAAATTAATAACGCACAACGTTTTATTGCCAAGTCAACAAGTAGAGTTTTTAAAGGATTTGCGAAGCAAAATCCTTAATGTCATCATCTGTGTAAGATAGGTACACATGGGGAAGTGGATGGTAACACTTGTGACGTAAAACTAATTACGATTTTTTCCTTCGAGCACTCAAACATTCGGGGACCGTTGGAACTCGGAAGCTGTTATCCGCCATTACTATTCGTCCTTATCTGCGTTATTCCGGGCAATGAAGGGGGTTAGGAGTAAAATAAAATTGAAGGTCGCGTTTCCATGATGAAAAACCATCAACACGTTAAGCTGCGTTGATGGTTTTATTCTCGTCATCAAAATCGAAAATGGAATAAAGTTGCACTTTATAATTTAATTCTCGTTTTAACGCTCAATTGCACCGGTATTCGTACTGTCACTCCAAAAGCCAGGCATGCATGTCCCGTGTTATCTTAAAATAGGCAAATTGTGAAGTAATAGATACGAATACATCAGGAGAAAGAAATTATTGGAATACCAATAAAGACTTATACTACTTCAGTGAATACTTACATGAAAATTCTGGCCATCCCAGCCGGGGATGGAACCCAACTCCCTGATTTGGCACGTCGGTGCTCTGAGCTACTGAGACAGACAGCTGAAAGGGCCAGAACTCCCATAAATGTGCAAGGCCACCACAGGCAAATCACGCACAAGTCTCTCGCAACCGCCCTCTATAGGAGGCTTTCATCACTCCACGGTAGAGAGCACATGGAGGGCACTTACACAAAAGAATATTATTATAATCTCATTACGTGCCCTCCATCTGCTTTTGTTTTGAAGTCTCAACGGAATGCTTGAAACCTACCTATAGCGTAAGAGTTGGGACATCTATTGTTATGCTAATGCTGGGTATTTTGGCAAACATAAGACAGAGTGATTCACTTCACCTGCCTCCGTTAAAATCATGGCAAAGTAGCGGGTGTCAACGATATACTTTAAAATTTATCACATCGTAGAGTCGATTCGTTGTTGCTTTGTGCAAAGGAACAAAACTAAGTAGGAACGAAAATGGCGGCCTTGTCCCAACTCTTACGCTTTAAAGGGCTCTGTCTCGCAAGGCAGACATCTCGTGTAGTAAACGTGGAGCGGAGCCTCGCAGGTAACTTCCCACAAGCAGTGGAGTTGCTCACAATCCTTGCAGGCAAGGGGCATCCATCGTGTTTTAATTCAAGATATTGGAGTTATTTGAATATCGACGATGCACGTACATTGAATAAATAGATAAGTTGTGTATTAACACTGCATGTACGTCAATTACTAGTATTGTTGGAATCACATGATTGTCATGCGCCGAAATTAGATAGGAGTGGCACTCTAAAATTATAACTATGGGCGTCACTATTCATTCTCTCCTACATCTTGGCTCGCAAGTCTTTGAACAAAGAAATTTCTCATGCCCATCATCCTCCCCGTTTCTGCCTCAGCATGACTGTTACCATTAGCTGATTTTTGTTTTATACTTTAGATGTTATGCCGTTTGACTCAGCCCACCTTTTCTTTGTGAACGTTTAAAGTACTCTCGTAATATTCTGTAATATTAATAGTTATGTTACTGATTACAAATAAAACCGGCATGTCTGTTGCCATGGTAACGCTTATGCTTCAATTATTTCAAAATGAAATTGAGTGGTTTATTGCTTTATACTTCAAGACCACAGAAAGCCGAGCTCGTCATGACGGGAATTTTGCCAGGAAACAGGATTAAAGGAAACAATAAAAACAATAACCTTAGGGAAGTATCATAATATCGATTTTGAATTGACAAACGTTATTTGGACGTTTCTCCAGAAATCTCTGCCCTACTTCCGTTCCGAAAAGTCACGTCCAGTGTCAATATTCCTTCTTTCAACACCAGCAAAACAGCTTGACAACCTTTTAAAAATCTGAAAGGGTGCGTGACCGTAATAGCTAATTAGTAATCACTGTATCAACTTGAAATTGACATTTGGTCTGCAAAATGCTTCAAATATTCAAATGTGTCTTTGATAGCTGCACATATTTGGCTAGGGAAATTGTATGCGGCCTACCACAAGGGTCTATTCTGGGATCCTTCATATTTTTACAATGCATAAATGGTTTGCCAGAAGGTCTGAAAAAACACATGCATGCTGATGATACTCAAATACATGCATCCTTCGTAAGTTTTTCAGAACTAGTAACAAAACTTGATCAGGAATTAGAAAAAATAGTCAATGGCTCTCTCAATAAAAATTAAAGCTTCATAGTAAAAACACAAAAGCCAGATTTGTAGAATCTTGTTGGCTGTAACTGAACAAACAAAATTGGTGATCAACAAGCAATGATAAATGAAAACCTGTTACTCGTTATTCTTCTCTGCATTCTTTGAGAGATGAATTGGATAAACGAATGAGCTGGGAAACGTACAGATTTATAGCATTTGGCTGCGGTGTTGGAGCCAAAATTTGAACTGCTGCACGACACTCTACAAACTCGGCATAATTGTCTCATACTCGCTTATTTTGACAAATCTCAGAAATTATAATCTTAGAAATGAAGATATAAAACTGTCACTTCCTTAAGATTAGTGAATATTTAAGAAAAAGCTTTACTGCTGTTTGCAAGCTACCATGCGGCGCGCGCTTGTTTTCATGGGTGTTAACTATTGACCTATATACTAGAAATAGTTATCACTACAAGTGCCCCCGCTGTTTTGTGCTCTAGGTATAACAACACACCAATCCTTTTAATGAATACATGTTACCTGCAATCTCGATATTCTCAAAGCACAGTAGTAGAGGGAAAAAAGGGGGTTCTGGCGCATTTTGTCCGTGTCTCCTACTGCGCTCTAAAAATGCGTCAGAAACCCCCCGCTCAAAAAAAAAGAAGAAAAAAGTCTTTTGCGTAAACCCCGCGATTTGGACTAAAAATGCGTCAGAACACTCCGCTCAAAAAAAGTCGTTTACGTAAACCCCTCGATTAAAACTAAACGTGCTCAAACACGAATTTTGCACAGATTCCAAAATTGAAACTTTTTGAAAAAAAAAAGTTATTAAATAAATGAGCATTGAACAAGACTTTAAAATGTTGCAAAATGCACGGATTCCAAAATTGAAACTTTTTGAAAAAAACGTCAAAACTATATGTAAGAACAAATGAAAAAATCTCAACAACAAAATTATTTACCTACCGATGTTCAAGAACTTTTGAACGAAGGAGAAAAATATGAAAACAAACTTAATGAGAAAAAACGAATTGCTCGTGCTAAAAATACTAAGTTGGAAAATAAGGAGATTTTAAACAAAACGATTTCAATTCAAAAAATTCCAATTAAAGAAAAAAATAGTAAGAGAGAAATAAAAATTAAAGACATAGATAAATTTGTAAAAAAAGGAGGATTTATAAAATATGGGGGTAAAGTGTATTCACCAGAAGACTTGAATAATATGGTGAAATTTGAAAACTGGAGATCTATTGATAAAATTCAAGATTTTAAACGTCCTTTGCGAAACAAAAACCTACACTTCGTGAAAAATATACTGAGGAATTAAAACCTGTAAACCCTGAAACAAAAACAGAAATCAAAGAAAATAAAATTAAATCTATTGGACAAATTATGCAAGAACGAAAAACCCGGCGACAACAACAAGCAAAACAAAAACGTGTTGAAATTGGAGATCGCAGAAGAGCCTCTGAAAAAAAGAAAAAGTTAAAACAGGATCTTGATGATGCTAAGAAAGCTATTAATTTAATAATAGAAGCAGAGGATATTGTAATTAACACTTCAAGAGAAACCGAGAAGAATTTACGCCGAGAAGCAAAAGATCGCGATAATTTATACAGAGAAATGTCAAAGCGGGTGTACTCTTTAAAACGTAATCCTGATGAGAGAATATGTAAGACAGAGGGGCTAAAGAAATTTAAAGAGGAAACAAAACAACTTAGACATAAAGCAAATATTTGGAAGGAAATTAAGAAAAATTCAATAGCAGGTAAGAAAGATTTAGTTCAAAAAAGAAGACAAATTATTTTTGACAACAAGAAATCCTTACGGCAGCTTAATTATAAAAAACTCGAACAACAAAAAGAAATCTTGAAAAAGTCTACTACTGATAGTATTCAAAATCAAA